>PVLD010007016.1:81762-95152 GCA_004027595.1 Dinomys branickii
GTTGTATTACATAGTTATCTTCACATTAGTTAACACAAAAACATTAAAGGAAATACCAAATTATAGATAAGATAGTAGGGAATTTGCACTGGATGCTGTATAATATAAAGTTATCTTCACTTCTGCTAATACAAAAACGACTGAGGAAATACAGAATTATAGATAACATAGAAGGGAATTAGCTCTGGATGCTGTCCTATATAATGTTAAAAAAGCTTAGTTTCTGGTCAACCTTCTATTCACAGAAAAGAACCATGAGTGCTCCTAAACCTGGTGCCTTTCAAATCTTTACCAAACTGTTAAAGCTGAAGTTTCAAAGTAGGGTTTGTTTGAAGATCAGTGGTGGCATACCCAGGATAGAGAGCTGTATCTCATCATATTTCCCAAATAACTCAATGCTTAATATTTTATTTCCTTGAAACATCTCTTTTCCACTTTTGTACCACAGGAAGTGGTCACTTTAAAGATAATATGCACCACTAATCACCTCCTATTTTTCTGGGACTAAATCTAGAAGTTATAATAATCATTCTTTTTTTTTTGCGGTACTGGGGATCGAACTCAGGACCCTGCGCTTGCTAGGCAAGCGCTTATTCCACTGAGCTATATCCCCAGCCCCTAGAAGTTATAATAAGAGACTACCTCTGAGCCTAAGAAAGACCTTTCAAGGTTCTTAAAATGTAAAATAATTTCATGAACAATAATGAAGAATTGGGTGGTATTTTCTCCATACAAGACCTAGCAGACAAGTGGCAAAGTGACACTGTGCACATTAGTTGCTCGGTTAGAATACTGGATTCTATTCCACATTAATATACAAGATATATACGGTCCAAGGAGAAGACACAATGTTTCTCATGTAACCTTGATTTAAAATTTGATTAAGGTGAAGTTGGTGCATTTAAAAATGTAGTTCTGAAACAAGAACATAGGTCAGTGAAATGACCAATGATATAAAAAAATCTTCCCTACTCTCAGAGTGATTGGCAAGGTTTTTGTATCTTCAGCATTTTGGATTCCCTAAAAAGATTTTCCAAATGTGTAAGCACCATTATATTGCCTATGCTGGTGCCCACCCCATGATACCGGCTCATAACACTCATTCCAACTGACCTCTGTGTATCATTTCAGGAATAAACTTGAGATTGGCAGTTATTTGAAAGAAAGGGAAAGCATTTGCTATTTTTATATTTATAAAATGTCTTTAGAAATAAATAGGAAAAAGCAACCCAGAAAACAGTGTTCTGCAATGACATTATTGAAAAGGTAGCAAAGTAACCAAATGGAAAGATTTTTCTAATAATGGGGCAGAATTGTCCCCATAGGACAAATAATCTTAGCTAAATGGCTACTACTTCCTATTAAAAAAACACCTTTGCCAAAAGAGTGAAAACATGCCACTGTGTCTAGACTGAACATACAATTAACTCCCTAGAATGCTTCTAATACTGTCTAGTTCTGAACATTTTGAGTTTTTGCTTTAAATGCTGTTACTGAACATTTAACTTTTCATATAAAACTGAGTCTAAGGAAAGAAAACAACTAATGTCACAGAAGTGCCCACTCACCTCCCATAATTTTGGACTGGCAATTAATGAACTCTGGCTTCCTGTCTGTGAGGTACCGCTGGCAGGTGTGGTGGAGGATCTGGAAGAAGGTACACTTCTCTGAGGCTGTGCTGGCTACCCACTGGTCAAAAGCATTTTCAAACAGCAAATCAAATTCTGCAGAATCCTGGAAAAGACATTGAAATAAATACTGATCTCAATCTACCGAAACTACTGCTTCCAGCTTTCCCCATCAAAACATGCATAAAGGCTAAAAGACTATGGTGACAATAAGACTCATTTTTAAAATTTGTTTATCAAGCAAAATCCAAATCTTACAGTATTTATAGATGTCCCTAGGAGGCCAGAATCACAGAAGTTGAGACTGCCTAACTGCACACTGACTTGCATTAGAATTCATGCCATGTATTATCTTACTTAGAGAAAAGATTCCTTCACATTCTCAGAAATGACCCCTATTAATCTTGCCTCTAAACTTTGATAGGAAAAGATTTGCTCATATTATTTTAGTATATGGTAACAATTTACATTTTATTATTCTTCATTATTGAAGTGGTGGTGGGGGGGAGAGAGAGATGGGGAGAAAAGCAGAGAACCCAAAAGGAAAGGAAGGACTGGGTACTTTGAATAGATAACTATACTTTAAAATGTCTCTCTTATAGAATTCAATAGAATTCTAATACATGATTTTTAAGGTGCCATATTTTACTTGATTTTTGGTACAATAATCTTTGTCATTAGTGGTATTAGGGGATAAACGAATCCTTCATGAATGTGGTGTTTTAATATTCATGACCATGCACATGATTATCCAAACCCTGCCCTTTGTTGATAAACATTACTGGAGGCAGTATTTCTTCCATATACATCACCTTAGGTTCCTCTATCAAGCATAATTAAAAGATTTGTAATTTTCTGTAGGAAGGGAACAGGCATCACAAAGGGCTAGTCATATAACTGAAATAGAGAAACAGCTTTAAATATGACTCAAAGAACCACCACTTCTCCCAAGGTGAATGAAACAGTCATCTTGTAAAAAATTCTTCATTCAGCATTGGATAATCCACTCACCCGATTAGGATCAATACCATTAACCTGGCGAAGCTGCTCAAGCATCCACTGTGATCTCCGAACGAATGACGTGGAACCTTCAAACTGCTTGACCTTTGTGATAGATGCCTGTGTGGGTTTCTTGTTTGTCACTGCCAAGAAAAAACCACTCCTATTAGTGGGTCTGCAGGTTGGTTTTTTCCCTCATTCAACAGCTATTGTGCACAAGCCCTGTGAGACCAAGGGAGAAGGGGTGAATAGGAATGAACACATGTGTACCTCTGGTGAGGGATGAGTGAATGCAAAAGAAACAGAAGTGATAATCTCTCTTCTCAGGCAGTTTATAATATTATTGTGAGTGCGGCTTTATCTAAATCTTCATCCCATTAAATGACTTAACTGAATGAATAACACCAAGCACCTTAAACTACAAAGGCACAATTACAGCTTGTAGAGAAAGAAGCATACTAGGCTGACAGACACCAGGAAGGAAACATAGACAGGATGAATTTTAAGGGAAATTAAGGTTACTAGCTTTCCCAGGGACCTACAGTGACTGCTAGTTTTACAATCCAGTATAAGTACCTGAGGCTTCAGTGATAATGAGTAATAGCTTGTCCCAAAGAAAAAAGCAAACAAATTTTTAAAAATTTGAAGATAACAATATGCAATATAACAACCATTGTGAATTTCTTATCATCTTGTTTTGAAATTCTGTAGTTTTTATTGTTTTTGTGTTATTTTATTTTTGGCTTTGTTGTTATTTTTTTTTCTCTTAAAATAAAAAAGAAGGAAAAAAATGAACTATTTGGCTTTGCAAGGCTATTCAGTTTATTATCTAGTTTACATGTGATTAGGATTTATCTGGCATTCTGGGTACAAACCCCACATATGAGTTCCTGTCATCGTTATACCAGTAGGACCAGGATAATCATTCCCCCCAGTCTCAGGAAGCAGCACTGCTCAAGCATCAGGAGAGAAGCATCTGGACATTTCCACTTCTACTTACTTTGTGATTTAAAGACTCGGGGATGGTGGGATTGTGAATTAGGGTCTTAAAAAGGCTTTCCGCAAAGCTAGTGTGATTAAATAGCAGTGATGACATGGAAGATCTAGGGAAAGTAGAAGGTACCACATGGAGCAAACAATTCAGTCCTAGTCACTGCCTTATGGAAGACCATGCATCCATTTGCTATGATTTCTTTGTTTTTAATAACCATGTAGGTGCTCAGCAGATGGCAAAAGAACTCTTGTGGGATGAGAGACAGAAGGCACTTGCTCTAATCATCTGTGGTGATAACAGAACTATGCTTCATGCAGTCTATAGCTTGTTGGCAGTTTTGGTGTCTGGGGTCACTGCCATTGCAGAGCAGAGACCAAGAAAGGAAAATGAAAGGTGGCCACTGTGCTTGTACAGATGGTGGTTACCTTCCAGTCCCAGCTCTGAAGACTGTCTTTATGGCCAGCACAATCTTCTTTTGCTCTTTACCAGAATCTAGGAAACCTTTTATAAAAAAGCTTTAAAAATTAGTGCTTTAGGTTGCCCATAATTTTAGTTGTATTTGGTTAAAAGTCCCCAGTGTTTCACACTGATTGCTCTTACTCTTGTGGTTAAAAAGCTACCATCTCCTTCATACCTACGATCAGAGGAAATTTTTCATCTTCTATCACAAATAGGTTCTCTTACCAGGCTTAAGGCCTGTTATATTCCATTAGGAATAACTGGTCCTCTAAATAAGTCAGCCAGTCTTACCAGTGTGCCCAGGGCTCTGTCCTTCCTTTTAATTTGATTAATTTATTTTTGTGCCTCCTATGACACAAAGGGCAGATCTAGTAGGTTTCTCTGTAGTTGTATTAATTGTGTCCTGCTCTTGGGTTTTCATGTTAAAGGAAATACCTGGGATATATGCAGGCCTTAAAATGCGCTCAAAAGATTAAAGAATGTTTTTCAATAACAGGAAAACATGGGTTCCTGTATTAGACACACACCCCTAAACACACAAAGAAGATTTCCTCTCCTGTTTATGTAAATCATATGACATTTAAGCATCCTGGGAAACTTGAAGGCTTTCCTTATAACTCCAGTTAAAGTTTTACGAACTACTATTTTTACTTCTTGGTCCATTTGTTTCCAAGTAGTTCACAGCATTATAAAAACTCAAACACAATGCAGAGTCACTGTATATTCCTGGTATGTTTAAGATTCATGTTGCAGCAAGGTAAACTTCATTGAAAGTTTGTCATTGAAACAAAGCAGGCAGGAACCCCACCCACAATGACAAATGTCCACACAGAATTCCTCAGCAGCTATCACACTGTAAAGCGGTCATTTATAAATGGAGACAGTTAATAATGCTGTTCATTCCTGCCTTTTTTCTCTATTAGTTTATTCCTTGCCTAGTTCTTGGAGTCTGGCTAGTTTTCCTGGGCACTGAGCCTAGTTTGGTTAATATTTGTTTATTGTTATTATCTCCAACATCAATTTTCTATTTTGAAGCAAGTGCCTTAAATTATTATATACACACTATAAAGAATTAAGTAAGGACTTTCCCCTTCTGAAATCAAAACATTTTTGTGAACATCCCATGCCTAGAAATTTTGAGTATCATACCTAAAGGAAACATAGGTCAACACCTTCTTTGTTGGAAAGTTTTGGGGCCCACAGCAGGTAAAAAAATAAAATAGCTGATAAAAAATAAGTCATTCAAATTCCAGGTGTCTGGTGAAAAACTAATTTACCTTTACTTCTTAAAGAAAGCTAAGTGAAAGCACATCCTAGAAAAGGTAGCCTAATTACCTAGATCAGTGATATCATGGGGTTATATATCCATCTATTCTCATGTTACAGATTTCCAAATCCATTATTCTTAATAACTTTAAACACTAGATAACCAAGATATCTGTGTTGACCTTTCAACAATGACAAGGCAAAGACATATATATGGGCACAGAAAAGGGAAAAGTAAGGGTGATACTCCTAGGAATGCTGCAGGGCACTCAGAATCAGCCCATTCTCTTGGTTCTGCACTCTGACCTCCTGTTACAATCGTTTGGGAGCATCTACAGTCAGTACAGTGAGCTGAGTGAATTGGGAACTCTGAAGGTGTGGCCTTGGCACCCATGTTTTAAATCTTCCCAGTGACCTTGAGGCACACCTACTGCTGGAAACCACAGAACTTAGGGGCTGGGGGTATAGCTCAGTGGCATAAGCGCTTGCCTGGCAAGCGCAAGGTCCTGAGTTCGATCCCTGGTACCGAAAAAAAAAAAAAAAAAAAAAGAAGAAACCACAGAACTTAGGTATTTACTCTTTCACCAAACATTTATGGGACACACAGATTTTTGTGGCAATTTGAACTTTGATGAACCTGATCTTGAATCAAGAACTTGGAGGGGGAGGTGTATAAGAATTATACAGTAGAGTAACAAAGTAGAATGGGAGGATAACTGGTATATAAGTTATCTGAGATATTGGTGTGGGGGTTTATGGACCGAGAGTTGAGGAAAGTCAGGGAGGCTTCCTGAAGCAACCATATCTCAGGCAACCCATGATCAACCCTAGTGTGAGCTTCTAGGATTTTCCCTCCCAACCTGGCCTATTTGACTGGCTTATTCACTCAAACCTAAATACAAAGGACTGAAATACCATTTAAAATTGTCAGTGCATCCCCAAAGCGTTTGGAATAAAATGCAAGTCCTTAAACATGACCTGCAAAGCCTGGGTGATCTGGCTCTTGATACTTCTCCTAGCTCATCTCATTCCATTCTCGTTTTTGTCTACCAAGCTCCAATCATACTTAGCTCTTGGAAAAGAGCAATTCTTTCCACTTGAGCTTCTGCACATGCTGTTCCCTTTATAGAAATGCTTTTTCTGTTATTTTCTCATGGTTCTCTCTTGTTCACTACTCAGATTTCAGCTTACAGATCAACTTCACTGAAAAACATTTTTTGTGATCACTTTATCCAAGAAGATTCCACCAGTGTGCTATTGCCTTCGCTGACCAAGGTTCCTTTAAAAAACAGGTTCATTTCAAGCCTGGATAAACTATTAGATGTTTACTTCCCTTAGGTAGAGAACAATAACCATATGGGTATCATGTCTCCCAGTGGACAAACAGAATATTGGATAAATCCCTACACAAATCTGCTAAGGTTCTTCTCACCAGTTTGTGAGGTAGTGTCCCCAAAATTGACATAATATTTTTTTAAAATAGCATTTAAACTTAAAAAATCTTTTAACAACTTCTAGTTCTCTTTCTTGAGAATGAAAATATCTCTCTGATAGAATTATTGCTCTCATCTTTCCATCATTTTATAGACAAAGAAACCGAGGCCCAGAAAGAGCTGACTTGTTAATGTCCTACTGTGAATAGGAAAATTGCAACTAAAATGATGAACTTGCAGTCCATCATGCTTTCTACTGTAAAGTTTAGCGGCAGTGTCAACCATCACATTTTATTGGGCATGGGATCCTCATTAAATAAGGCTTACTTGAATTATTTCTAATAATGATACTACTACTACTGTGAGTTTTACAGTTTTCTGAATTGTTATTTCCTTAATATTCCCCTTTAAATAAACTTTATTTAACTTAGGTTAATGACAGACAAGATATACTTATGTCATAGATAGATAAACAGCTTTGCCTGCCTGAAATAGAAAATAATAAAAATACAATTAAGGGTTTGGCATTCGAGGTCCACTGTTTGGTAAACTGAGTGATAGGCAGGTAGAGATGGGTGTTAAAGACAGTCATGCACCAATGTTCTCTTAACGTGCACTAAAATACCTTGGCTGTAAGTGGTATCTCTAGGACTGCTGTGCTGCCCATGCTGGGACTCATTTGATAAATCAAGGTGTGGTGTTACCCAAGCTCAATGCTTCTCATTCCCTCACTCCACTTCCCGCTTCCCAGTAGCCACTGCTGCTCGTGCCCACAGAGGAGGAAAGGGAAGCATGAAAGGAGTCAAACCCAGGGTGTTTGGCTCTAAAGCATCCTAAAAAGGGAATGTGGTTTTCATGGATTTATGCTACCTCTTTGGTTTGATCCTGCATCTCAGCTACAATTGAGAAACAACAATATAAACTATTATGTCCAGAGTATTATTATTACCAAAAGGCAAGTGCTGGAAGACCTCCACTTCATGAACTAATCGCCTAAAAAATCTTTTAAAATATGGCTCCTCCATGAGACATTTTATAAAAATAAAACCAGACACAGGGGTCTCATTATATTGGCCTTGACTGCACCCAGTAGGAGAATTCTATTTCATTACACAGCAAGAAGCCAGCCAAGAACAAAGCGTACCTAATCACACCAAACAAGTCTGCAGTAAGTCAGGAAGGTAGAATTAGTGGATGGGAGAATAAAGACTGATGAGGAAAGGAAAATAAAAAATGTATGCTATTTGCATATTATGCAAAACAGGAGAGCAGATCACACTCTCCAAATGATTCTGAGGCAGATCCTCCATTTCAAAGTCCAGTGGTTGAGAAATCAGCTTTTTACAAAATATACTCTTTCTCCTAAAATATCATTATTCACAGCATCATCTCTCAAATATTCCTGAAGGGAAATTCCGTTTTGCCTAATATATAAGCTGCTATCTAAAACTAAAACATCATTTTAAAGGAGACAAATAATTACCATGTAAACAATGGTTACTCACCACCATTGTATCCCTTTTATTGTGATGCCTGAGGGAGGTGAACTGAGTGGTACCTCAGTTCATGAACTTAATTCTCTCCATGATTCTGGAAACTTAACTGGGCAAGAACTGAAAGAAATCCAATGGTTAGTTTCAATGCTGACCTTATGGGGAAATTTGACTTGGTTTGCAACCACAAACATGGAAAGAATTATGTTCAAAAACTGAGGTACCACTCATATCTTACATTTCATTGATATTGTACATTTACTAACATTTGTATAAACATCTCTTTTACACATTGAACTTAAATCATATAACTTTGTGGTCATTTACACAAACCAACAAATCTAAAAAAAATTAAGCGTGCTGAAGAACAAAGCAAATTCACATTACCACTTGATGTTAAGGCTAGAGCAACTAAAATGCAGAATTTGCCACACCCACATACCTAAGATCCCTTAACAGGTCATCATGCATAGTTCTATGGGCAGGTTGTGGCAGCCTTAGCTCCTTGCTTGGGAGAAGCCTACAGGTCAGACATTTTGATTTCAAAACAGTTAATGCAAAAGAAAAGCAAGGAATATTCACATAGCTTCTTACAGTACTGTTCTTGGGCTGTGTCAGAGATAACTGATAAAGGAAAGAAAGGGGGAGGGGGGCTAAGGAAGTGAGGCAGAGGGAGAGACAGAGACAGAAACTGAGACAGAGACAGAGACACAGAGAGCCTCTGTAATACGGCTTCAACAAGTAGAGGCAAGACTGAGGGTGGTTTCTGAGTGCTGATGTGTTGTGGAAATAGGCCAAGGTAAGGAATAATTATTTGAAACTAGTTTCCTTAGTGCTCTTCTAAAACTAATATATGATAATTCTAGTTGAATTTCATAATATGCATGAGAAATACATATCAGGTCTGAGGCTGCACCAGCAATTTCATCAGGTGAGGCAGCTGAATTTTTAAAAGCTTAAAAGCAAAAAACATCCAGATCATTACCTCAAATGCTTCCAGAATAGGGAGATATCATCCCTGCTATACTTGGTGGGAAATGGAGCATGGTAGTTTCTCTATGGAACTGATTTTGTTTCTTATGCTATTTTCAAAGTGTGTTATAATTGTGGGACATAGTAAATATTTAGACTTCACAGGCTACGTAACTAGAGGTCCCAAAACAGACTGACTCCTGGAATGGTCAGGCTTGTGTTTGGGGCCCTACTGCCTCCTGCTTCCTTTACGTCCTTCCCATTTTAGGTCCTGGCAGCTTTCTAGACAGATTCCAGACAGGACTCAAATGGGTCAACAGGATAGTCTTAAATTTGCATATTTTAAGGCAGGATTTTTAAAAAATTAATTCAAAGGAAAAACAACAACAATGATGGCCTTTTATTCATAAGCATCAAGCCAGTGGGGACAGATACAGAATTCCCTTAAACAGTCCTTGAACCCTTAGTCCTTAGGGGAAGGAAGGCCGAGAATCAGTTTACAGCATTTGACCATCCAACAGATTCCTCATTTGATATCACTAGTTCCTAGGTATCCAACTACATCATATTCTCATCTTCACACTGTAGGAGAAGCAGGAGCAGGAAGAGGAGAAGTAGGAGGAGGGGCAGAAGGAGCAGGAGCAGCAGAAGGAGGAGGAGCAGGAGGAGGAGAAAGAGTTGTTGATGGTGATGCAATGTAGGGGAAAATTCTCCAAAGAGAAAGCACACAAGAACAATTTGCATTGAAAATATCCTTTATAAAGAACCTTGGGTAAGTCCTGCAGTAGAAGGAGAATAAGAAATATCTTGCGTCAAGCAAAACAAAACCATGAATATACATTGATTTTTATATAAAAAGGTATTCTATTTTTTAATAGTAGGTTCAGGAATAGCACAAGTAGTCTTAAAGTATTAAATCTTATATATGAAATTAGGAAGCTTAACCACACAGGGCTAGAGTTCCCCATTGACCTTCCCAGACTAGGGCCATGATGTCATCTATATTACAAACTGATGCTCAGTATTTTATTAGATGATTTCTTGATGATAGCTATGCTTTCTGGAGTGAGATAGAGTCTGAGTGTTATGCTAATTTGCTTTTCTCAAATGGCCAGTGAAGGTGAGCATTTTTTCATATGTATGTGTGATATATGAAGTATGGTTGAATACATGAGTGGTTTTTCAACAAAAGAAAGACTAATTCTTATGCCTACCAGAAGGCATGAATGTTATAGTTTGTGTCTGGACCTCCCCTCAAAGCCTCATGTGGTCATTTGGGGAGGAGCTTTTCAGAGGCAGCTGAACGTAGAGATTGTGATTGATTCATGCATGGTCCAATGATGGCATTAAGGGTGTGAGTGCTACACCCCTCCTAGGGTGGGGTGCCTGCATACAGTATAAGAGACAGAAAGAGTTTTGTCTCTTTCTCTCTGTTCTTGCTTTGCTGTCTTCTGCCTGCATGAACTAACTAACTGTTCCCCCTCTGCCATGTGCCACCCTGCCTTGGAACCAGCCAAGTATGGACTGAAACCTCCACAAACTGTCAGCTAAATAAATCTTTACCCCTTAATTTTATGTTTCTGGTATTTTGTCTAAGCAATGAGAGAAAAGTAACTGAGACACATGAAGAAACGAAAAACTTATTTTTGGTTAAATTGTTCAGTTTCAAAATCAAGCCACAATTTTACGGGATTTGAGTGATTTTTTTTACTGGGAAAGGTGGGTATCAGAGGGTTACAAGTAAGTGGGCAGGAAATAAAAAAACAAGAACCTATAGAAAGATCAATAGAAAGAAGGAGAGAAACTTGGGGCTTAAAACCTCATACAGCAATCTCTTTTCCTATAGTCTTATTCTATCAGCATCTCTCTTTTTTTAAAAATAATTTTATCTGTACATTTTTGCATACGTAATGATCACATTCATCATAGGGAATTTGTACCTGTGCATGAGATATCCTAATTCTTTTTTCCCCATTCCCCTTCCTTCACTTCAATCCTTCTTCCCTTCCCCACTTATAAAGCTTTATTTCTATTGTTTTCCCTCCATTCTTTTAGTTTTTTAAAATCCCCATTCCCTGCCTTTCCTTCCTCATTCTCCTCCCTTGTCATCCTTCGTATTGAACATTTTCTTTCTACTTTCCAATCTCTATCCTCCATTTTGGTTCTCATTTACATTTAGGTTTTCTTACACAAAGTGATGTTTAAATAATAAATGTGATATTTAAGATAAACAATGTGATACTGAAGCATGTGTGTCTAATTTATTTCAATTAAAATTATGTTATCAAGATACATCTATTTACCTAAAAATGTCTCATTTATGTTTTCTTATGGCAGAAAAAAATGGTTATGCCAATTTACACTGTGACCAATAGTGGAAAAAGTTTTCTGTTTCCCAACAGCTTCACCAGCATTTGGTCATGGATGATTTCTTGATGACAGCCATTCTCTCTGGAGTAAGATGGAATCTCACTATTGTGTTCATTTGAATTTCTTGCATGGTCAGTGATATTGAACATTTTTTCATATATTTATTTGTTGTTTGTACTTCTTCTGCTGAGAAGTGTCTATTCACTTCAGATGCCCATTTTTGGATTTGGTCTTTAAATCTGGAGGCATCTTATTTTTTGAGTTCCTTATATATTCTAGATATTAATCCTTTAAGGAATATATCAGCCACTCTCTTAAGATTGTAAAGAATGTTTGAACACAAAGAATGCTTTTCCCTAGCTCTCCTAGGTAAAATATTTTCTGGATTTCTACCAAGTACGAATGAAACAGTATGAAACAGTAATACTGTTTCATCTCAGTCTCTACAAGAACATTGTCAGGCATAAGATTCATTCAGCAACCCAAGATTTTACATTGTGTTTAATTCTTAACTTCCTTAGAAAATTTCTGTAGGCATAAAGAAAACCAACTTATGCCTAGGTTGGGTTACAGGAAAACAAAATATAAAATAAATTATAAATCCAGTTAACATTAGTTATGTAACTTTACATTTTCCATGTAAAGGTTATAACATGTCTGATTTCTATAAGTATGAAACAACCAGGCTCAGGCCAAGAAATAAATGCCCAGAGTGGTGGTGACTGCTGTATAATTTCTAAAGGAGATTAAATTCAATACAAACTACTGTAATATACAATGAAGACAACACAAGGGGTTAATAACAGTCCTGTTGTGTTCTTACTTCCTTAATTATGAGCAAGATGTAAATATCACTTTTGATCTACTCTTAGGAGGGATTAACAAACAGTATCAAAAAACAAAGGCATCAGAGAAGCAGTTACCTTACTCAAGAATAAATTAAATTTCTGGGACTAAAACTGTGAAGCAGATTCCTTTAATGTTATACTTTCTTCTAGCTTTTTGTTATATCGTGAAAAGTGTTGGTTAAACAGTAACTCGCTCCAGGAAAATATCATACTTGGTAGAAATCCAGCACATATTTTACCTAGGAGAGCTAGGGAAAAGCATTCTTCGTGCTCAAATACTCTTTACAAGAAGAGAAGGAGACGTTTCATCCACCGGCAGCTGCGGAAGAGGGCTCTCCCTCACCTTCGTGAGGAAGGGCGTGGCTCCGTGCTCCCCTCCTATTCCGGTCTCCTTCCGTGGACCCCTTGCTGAGCGTAATCGTTCAATATTTTTAGTGTAAAAGAAACAAGAAAAGATGTTATGTGACCATGGATCTAGCATGCTGTGCTCTGTGAGGGAGGGAGGGAGAGGAGGAGGAAGGATGGGGCAGGGGTAAAAGCGGAGAGGGAGCCGGAGAGGAAGAAAGTTGAAGATTGCAGAGTATGATGGACAGTTTTCTAATGGATCAGGTACAAAACATATAACATCAGTAGGTTTCTGGAAAAACCAAAGCCGTTATTACTTAGCAAGCACAAGCTGTCACATATAATTACGACTATCAGTCAAGCAAAGACCGACTTTTTTTTTTTTTTTTTTTTTTTTATTTTATTTTAAAGACAAAAGAATGGAGACATATGAACCAGAAAAGCCATAAACAATACAGAAAATACAAAGTTATACAGAATATAGTAGGGAATTAGAACTGGATGTTGTATTACATAGTTATCTTCACATTAGTTAACACAAAAACATTAAAGGAAATACCAAATTATAGATAAGATAGTAGGG
>PVLD010007017.1:0-94998 GCA_004027595.1 Dinomys branickii
TATTATCACAGGGAAGATAACTGATTGAGTGGTAGGGCAACGGAGATGAGGGAGGAGAAAAAACGAACCGATCAAAAGGGCCATCATCTGTGTAACCTGAGTAACAAAGATGAAGGTAACATTATGTAGGACAGCATCCAGAGCTAATTCCCTTCTATCTTCTCTATAATTCTGTATTTCCTCAGTCGTTTTTGTATTAATAGAAGTGAAGATAACTTTATATTATACAGCATCCAGTGCTAATTCCCTACTATCTTCTCTATAATTTGGTATTTCCTTTAATGTTTTTGTGTTAACTAATGTGAAGATAACTGTGTAATACAACATCCAGTTCTAATTCCCTACTATATTCCGTATAACTTTGTATTTTCTGTATTGTTTATGGCTTTTCTGGTTCATATGTCTCCATTCTTTTGTCTTTAAAATAAAATTAAAAAAAAAAAAGAATGAATGGGCTATACTGAGAAACTATCTGAAGTAGGTGGTCATCAATTTAAAGTGATGCCAGAGCTGGAGCATTTACCTGATGTGGTTTAATCCCCAGCACAGAGGAAGGAAGAAAGGGAGAAAGAAAAAAAGAAAGATCAACAGTTTGGTCTTTTTTTCCCCTAGCAGGGCTTGTACCCTTGTGTACACACACAGAAAACATAGCTAATGAACTAACACAGGGAAGACCAAATAGTAACCTGACATTTAAGAACAGAAAAATGACAGAGGAAAGTATCTCCTACTGCTGGGAGGAGGTCCCTCCTGCTGCTCTATGCAACCCAGGAAAAGCAGCCATGCCACACCACGAACCTTTAGTAGAGCTGGAGGCTGAAGCAGGCCGAGAGGATCGCTTACGATGTCCATTTTCCACACCTTCAGAAGCTACAGTTGGCTCTTCGGTTCGAGAGTTTCTTCGGCTTGGGGTTTTAGACTTTTCAGCTATCTCTTTTGGCTCACTGTTGACAAAGGGAAGCACAAAGTTTTCAAGGAGGTGAGGGACTATTACAGTTTTATTCACAAAATAGGAGATAAAGAACAATATAGTCATTCTGTGGAGAAAACAGTCAATCCTGGGGAAGATGAGCATGATCATACTCTATACTCTTGAGAAATTAAAAATGAGTCTAGTTTGTTACATTAACAGCAATAAAATACTAAAATATAATGTTGTTGAAGTTGTTGAAAAAATAGGTAAAAGACGTACAGTGGTGGCCTAGCACTCAGGAGGCTGAGGCATGAGGTTTGCTGGGAGTTCACAGCCATCCTGGGCTACATGGTGAGTTCAAAGCCAACCTACACTACACAATGACATCCTCTCTCAAAAACTCAAGACATAAAAAACTTGCTCCCCCCCAAACCTTCATTATCCATTTTAAAGTAATAACATTTCCTTTCAAAAATTAAGATTTTATTTTGTAATTTTTTATAGCCATGAAAAAGGTCTTTAATGTATTTGAAAACTGCTACTAACTCAAAACAGTATCTAAAACTTAGAAAATTGCCACTAACTCAAAATAGCTCCTCAAGTCTAGAAAATGATGAGGTATGGTCATATAATGGCACATTACAAATCACATTTTGGGAATATAGTCACAGTACACTGCTAAGTATTTGACTGCCCCAATTCCAAGCCTCATTTTTTACTATGCAAAGGTTTAAAATTTGTGACATTGTTATTGAGGATGTAGGGACAAAAACATTGTCACATACTTTTGATAAAGAGTATAAATTACATAAATCAATGACTCTCAGTAACAGGCAATTTTGCCCCTAGAGATCATTTAGCAATATCTGGACCCCCCACCCCCACCTCAGTGCTGGTTATCAAACGTGCTAAGCGTGGGCTCTAACCTTGAGCTGTAACCCCAGTCTTCTGGAGACAGTTTTGATTGTCATGACTTGGGCAGGGGCCAGGAAGACTACCATAAGCCTGTAATGCATGAGACAGTCCTCTAAAATTATCAGGTCAAAAGGGACAGTAATAATGAGGTGGAGAAACTATGGTGTAATTCTCTGCCTTAAGGAAACAAAACTCTGTTTTACAGACAGAGCTCTACACACAAGGATGTTAAAAGACTATCTGTACTAGTGAAAATAGAAGACCTACATGCCACCCAACATAATAGTTAATTATGGTACACCTATATGCAATCATGAAAAATCATATGGTGGAAGATTATTTTATGATACAAACCATTCATGATATGTCATTAAGTGGGAAAAAAGTTACCAACATTATGAACAGTACTGCTTTATGTTCAGATGACATAGACTGAGTACATATGCAATCATACGTGAGTGGGTATGAGATGTGTAGATACGCATTTGACGTATCTCTGTCTGTATACATATTCTGTGAATAGGACTAAAAGATGAAGATAAATATATACAGGGAGGATTTCTTTTTTGTCTTTTTGAGACCAGGTTTCACTTCAGAGTTCAGGTTGGCCTTGAATTTATTATGTACACCAGGCTGGCCTCCAACTCATGGTGATTCTTCTGCCTCAGCCTCCTGAGTGCTAGAATTACAGTCATGCACCACCATACCTGACCTAATATTGTTGAACTGTAAGAATACTGGTTTACTGGTGATTTATTTTCTTCTTTGTAATTCTCTAGTTTGAATTATAGTTTCTTTAATAACTTTTACTACTTTCATAGTTCAAAAAATGCACACTAAAATCATTAGGGGAAAAACAGCTTATTCATTTGCTTGCAAGACATGGAACTGAAAAATAATACTAATGCAACAAAACAAAGCAACATGGTCAAAGGCCACCTCTTGGATGCTTCACTCCCCAAGAAGAATTGTCTCTTTTGTCTTTTGGACTCAAAGTCTATATAGCATACTAGAGCACCATGACTGTACAGTATGTTTATTTGTTTCCCCAGTACAGGGGATTGAACACAAGGCTTTCTCACCGAGCTATATTCCCAGCTCTTTTATTTTATTTGTTTTTTTGGAGACAGGCTTTTGCTATGTAGTTCAGACTGGGCTTGAACTCACTATATATCCTAGGCTGGCCTCAAACTCATGGCAATTCTCTTGCCTCAGCCTCTTACTTAAATCCTGGGAGTACAATTGTGCACCACTACACCGGCCAAGCTCTTTTATTTTGAGATAGTCTTACTAAATTGTACAGGTTGGACTTGAATTTGTCATCTCCATCCTCAGCCTCCTAGAGTGCTGGGATTACAAGCATGTGCCACCATGCCAGCTAACTAAGTTATTTTAATGTCTAATGACTTCCACCAGATTCTGAATTCCCTAGGGGCACAAACCATGGTCTGATTATCAACTATCTCTACCCCTTCCTGTTCACTTGTGCCAGAAGACCCTTTGCTAGTTGCATTATGGCTAGGAATTGGGCCAAACTGTTCACTACCTTAACCCTAAATATAACAGCTGCCCCATATCCAACCATAAGCCATGGCAAGTCAAAGAGAGGCCGGCCAGACTAGGGCTAGGATGGAATTACTAAATCAAGGGGATTAACACTTCCTTTCAGAGGTTGTAAGGATGGGTTTCTGGCTCAGAGCCTGGAAAAAAATTAGATTCTTGAGGAAGGAAGATTCCTAGTGAAAGGGGCCTCTTTTTCCTGGTGAAACAAAAGCTATGCCAACACTGTCCTCATGTTTATATGGCTTATGGTCAGACAGTTCTAGAAACAAATTACCTACAATGTGTTCTGGGTCTGACTTCTTTCTCTAGATAAATAATTAGGGTATATTGAGAAATGCAAATAAATTAAAATATGAATTCAATCCAAATAAAACTAGACAGGCAGAGTAACAAAGCAAGGAGCAATGAACCTGGAATCAGATGAGCAGGGGTCAAGCAGGATACACATTTATCAGTCATGATATTTAATTCTGTGTTCCAGATTCTTGATCTACAAATCTCCATTTTTGTCTATCACAATACACAGGTCAAATGCAAAGGCTCTGAAGTCAGAAGGCCTGGGTTTGAATTTCGCCTGCACCATTTGTTAAATCTGTGACCTTGAGCAATTTATTTTACCTCTCTGAACTTTATAGAGTCCTTATCTGTTAGACAGAATTTATTCAATGAGATAATACATCTAAGGAGCTTGTAGTCCAGAGCATGGCAAGGAATGGCATTCAAATAAATCCTGGTTATTATTACTTCCTTACAAGGCTGACAGAAAAGTGACTGTGAAGGTGTTTTTACAAGCTAAGCTGCTACACAAATATGAGTAATTTTTTGGGGAAGGAGGGAGTTTGAGTACAGGCTGGCCTTGAACTCGCAGCAATCCTCCTGCCTCAACCTCCTGAGACCAGGAGGGTAATTCTTTTAAATGTTACGAATTTTACTTATGTTTCCCTCTTTCCCAGCCTGCCAGTGATGACCTCTAGGAGCAGACAAATTCAGTTCCTTTATGGGATGACTTTTGGAAGCTCATACTCCTCTCCATAGGGCTAATGGAGTTCAAGCCACAACTATTTTCCATGTTATTAGGTTATATGGAGCAGCACAGTTAACAGAAGAAAGCATGGGTTTTGGAGTCAGATCCTGCCTGGCTTTGTCTTCAGGATCAAACAGCTATTCTTTAGAAGGTAGTTGCAAGGATTTCTTCCCTCCCTCCCTCCTTTCCTCCTTCCCTCCTTCCCTCCCTTTTCTCCTTCCCTCCCTTCCTTCCTTCCTTCCTCATCTTTTTCTCTTTTCCCTCCCTCCCTCCCTCTCTCTCTCTTTCTTGCTGAGACAGGGTTTCCCTATGTAGCCCAGATTGCCCTTGAAGTCATGATTCTCCTGCCCTAGCCCCCCAGATTGCTGGGATTACAGGTATGCACCAGCACACCTAGCTCACAAAGGCTATTGTTAATGACACTGAGAACAACAGTTCCTATATATTGAACATTTATTATTTACCACGTTGAGTGAAGATGTTATTTTTTTCAGTTTTCAGAACCATGAAAGGTAGAAACTCGGCCACCAGATTTTATTAATAGAAATGTTCACTCAGATGTTAGGACTCAAGGCAGTTTTCTATGGAGCAGTAAAAACAGACTGATGCAGGAGTGCAGTAAAAGGGTATGGTAAGGAAAGGGTTAAAGACCGAGAAAGCTGGTATTTTTAAGAGGCTTGGACATGGTCAAGCCTATAGAAATATCATATTACCTTTGTCCAGAGACGATGGCAGCATTTACTTCTAGTTCTGTAAAAAATACAAAGGACAGACATGAGATGTAGAAGCTGCTGGTGTACACGCTCACTGGAAGAAGCTAGCCATCTTCTGAGAGTTCTGAATGTCTCACTTAGGGTACCAGGTCTCCGTCCAGGGCGACTCTCACCCTACATGGTATGGAGACAAGTGGGCACTGGGGCAGTTTGGCTTGATGGGGAATGTAAGACACTTCCTTGGTTTATTTTTATTTCTGCTTCACACTGTGAATCCCATTTGGATTGACAGAGCTAAATTCAAACTGCTTCTTGTGTGGCTCATATTTCAACCAGTCACACCTAGGTTAGTAAAAGAAGCCTCTTTATTTATGTATAAGAGATTGTTTTCACCCTAAAACATCTCCACTCGCACTGCTTTTTAGAGACAGCAGTCTTCACACATGGCTTTAATATCTATTAAAGATGCATGTTCCTTCAAACAACTTCCTGAGTATTAGATGACAGCATACCTTGCTTTGAGAAACTGCCCAGACTCCAGTGTACTCCTCTCCTCCTCAACCTTCCAGGGATACCCTCCAAGAGAACACAATCTAGAAAATTTATCGAGCAGAATTTTGCACCAGTGAGCACCCTATAAGTTTACTAGAAACTTCTCAGGACCAGCAGAAAAACATCTGCTTCCTTCATTATACATGCTTAGGTAGCTCCAGACCCTACAAGGGCGCTCCCGATATATCAGAGTAGGGTCTCTCTGCCCCTGCCGTGCACCTGTCCTCCTGTAGGGAATTTAGTACCTCATACTCAATAAAATGGCTAAGCTGCCCTACTGAGTACATTAATTATGTATGTATGTATGTATGTATGTGTGTGTGTATTTATTTATTTATTTATTTATTTGTAATAGGAATCAAACTCAGGACCTCATGCTTGCCAGGCAGGTGCTTGTACCACTGAGCTATATCCCCAGCCCCATGAGTACATGTTAACTTCCTTAAGACAGTGAAGTTAGTGTCTCGCTTAAATTTTTTTTTTAAAGACGGGGTCTCACTGTATATTTTAGGGTGGCTTTGAACTATGTAATCCAGGCTGGCCTCTAACTTGTGGCAATCCTCCCGCCTCAGCCTCCCAAGGGCTGGGATTATAGGCGTGCACCACTATACCCAGTTAGCTTAACATTTTGATCTCATTGTTTATTAGTCGTGAGATCTTCGGCAAGTTACTTCTATTTGTTTCTTGAGTCAGGGTCTTGATATATGGTTCAGGCTGGCCTTGAACTCACTATGTAGCTAGGTAAATTACTTGACCTCTTAGTGCTTCAATCATCTGAAAAACAGATATAACTACTTACTTCAAAGTTAAAAAGATTAAATGAGATAATACATAAAAAATCTCAGTGTAGTTCCAAGCACTTAGTAATTACTCAACATTATTTAACTAATAATAATCATTATTATTAGTGCTATGATGATCCATGTTCACGGAGCTTTCTTTGAGAAGGCTGAACTATTCTGCCTTTAATGCAAGATGCCACAGAGGGCAATCTGTGCGCCTCACCTGTCACCGCTTAGCTCCCAATGCTAACCCACACCACACGGAAACTCCTCCACAGGAAACAGATACGAGCTCTCTAATGCTCTATTCTTTTGCATAGTCAGATGATGTGTGCTCAATAATAAAAATGGCTGAAATCAAAAGAAGAGCTAACCTTGACTGGTCTTTTTTTTTTTTTTTTTTGGTCTTTTTGAGGCAGGGTCTCACTATGCAGTTCAGGCCGGCCTTGAGCTCACTTTATAGCTCAGTCTGATCTCGAACTCGCGATGATCCTCCTGCCTCAGCCTCCCAAGTGCTGGGATTCTAGGCATGTGTCACTACACCTGGCTGTCTGGTTTTTAAACCTGATGAAATTCAATGATTTTGACATTTTAATACTACTACAGCTAATTCATGGAAATGGATGGCTCTGAGGATATTTTATAGAGATTCATTCAAGTCAAACTTTAAAAAGAAATAGGATTCTCCAGCCAGTTATTCTGAGAAAAAGGAAAAATGATAATGGTAAAGCCCATTTTCCCAGAGTAGAGCTGGGGCAGGAAATGGAATTCCTTTCCCCTTTCTAGCTGTTCCTTTTATTTAAAAAAAAAAAAAAGTTTTATCACTTGACCCCTTTCCTCAATAATTTGCTCCTTTCCTACCCTTCTCAAATGTCTAGCTACCATGTAGGCAGCTGGTAGAAAAGAGAAAATCTGGGTGGGTGAAATGTTTTTGTACTCATTTTTTGGCTTGTTTTTTGTTTTTTTTGAGACAGGTCTTGCTGTGCAGGTCAGGTTGGCCTTGGACTCACTATGGAGCCTAAACTGGCCTCAAACTCGCAGTGATCCTCCTGCCTCCGGCTCCTGAGTGCTGGGATTATAAGTGTGGAGCTCATACATTCTTTCCAGTGGGCTGATTCTTCCCAGAATGTGCAGTAGCAAGTCCTATATATTGTAGAGTGTATAGTTCCCTGAAAGTAGGTTTTAAAATAATTGTAAGTTATACCTTACTTTTACTGGCTTAGACTCACAAAATTACTTTTATTTTAAATTCATTTTGCCAAGTGTGTACATTCAATGACGTTCTAACCTGTGGCAACCAGTCGTATATGTATGTGCACGTATACATATGTATACATGGGTATCCCTCGATATTCTCCAATGACAAAGAACTACGCAAGACTAAACTCTATACTACATATATTAATTTATGATACTCACCTGCTTTGGCAATCTAATCTACAAAGGCAGAACAAGTATTACTGCCGTCAAGATCTTGTGTTCGGAGCTGACCCACCATCCCACAGCAGCGACCTGTCAGATTAGCACAAACTCCTCCACCTGGAAACATCATCCCTACTGCTAGTTACAATGTGTTGGTCATGGGAGAAACTTAATGCCATCCAGAGATGACTGCAATGACTGCTTTCCCCACAGGAAGAGGTTCCCCCTCAGCAGAGGTTCTCTGAATGAGCCTCCACTCTGGTCATGACAGCGCAATCATCACCTTGATGCATTAACGCTCAGCACCCCAGTAAGTCACTGCATGTCTGTCAGCTGCCAACTAAGCACGCTAGGGTCATGGGATAGGGAAAACTGCAGTGGAAACAACTCACAGTGGGGTGGCAGACAGACTCAGAGATGCCCTTCTTGAGTTCCCTGGTTGACGCTACATATGCGTGAGAGAGCAAGCTGGTTGGGGAAAAATAACCTCAAAGATCACTGTAGAAGCTCTGTCAGTCAACCTAAGTCTGCTTGGAGACAAAATTTTAAGACAGTTCCAGCCACTTCCTGGCATGAGAACATGTGATGTTGAAGACACCAGTAGTTCCTTTACAGGTGACATATCCCATGCCACAAAGTTTTCCCAGAGTGTGTCTTACCTGATCTGGCAACAGAGCCCTGCAGTGCTGCAGCTGTAGTCTCCTTTGGGACTAAATTCTGTGAAGGGGCTAAGGCAAGAAAAAAAATTACAGGCCTTTTACTTTCTTTTCTAAATAAAATGGAAAGCCTTAACTAAATCAAGGACTATGGAACTGTTGAAACACATACTCTTCCAGGGCAGTACTTCAAGCTGACATTAAAATTACAAGTACATTTAAAAATTTCCTTAACAAATCAAATGCTGTAACAGTGACCGAGACTACCACTTGGGGCTATTTGTTTCTTCTCTCTAGGTCCACAGAGATCATGGATGAAGATGGTCATGGGAAGGACAGCACTAACACATGTTGTCTTCTGAGGGTCAATTTCTGACCACTACTCTTAAAAACTCCAACAACATGATTTAGTAGGCAATCCAAGCCACCTATAGAGATGACTATAGCATTCGCTTTAGCATTTTAAATATTGTTTTACTTCTCCTAACACTATACTCCTTGAGAACCGAGACAATCATACTTTTACACAGTATTTAGTAAGAGTGATGGGCAGAAAGCAGGTATTCAATTCATACTTAATGAATAAATCAATCTGATGTCATTTATTTGCCTAACAAATAGTTACAGAGAACTTTCTAGGGGCAAGGTATTGTGCCAGCCACCCTTCGAGAATAAATTATACCCTTCTTCAGGAACTCAATCTAGTATCCAAAGATAAATTCATGTGGTTAAATGGAATGTCTGTGATGGTGTGTGAAAGGGATATATAAAGTGCCATGGGAGTCCAAAGCAAAGAAGATCAATGCTAGTTTGAGAAATCTAAAGGTACATTAAAGAAAGAAACATACGAATTAGTCTGCAAAGGACAGAAAGAACTTAGCCTTGTGGAGTAGAACACAAACACACATGTACTCTAGAACAGAATCTTCCTGGATCACACAGTAAAGAAGAAAGGCACAGATATGCCAGAGTCACTCAAGGGTACATCTTCCCACCTTGACATGTTAGTATACTAAGTTTTTTAGATTTTTCTTCCTGCTTAAGGAAACTATCAATAATGCATTTGTTTTTAAGACTTTATTTTGGACGCTTATCTGATAAAGCTTAAAACTATACCTTAACTTCTACTTTTAACTTCAGTATTGGTTTCTCATTTTCAAGGTAAAAGCACAGAAGTCCCTTGAAAAAGAATAGAAACAATCACTAAAAGCACAGTGGGTGGCCTCAACTAAAATCGAGCACTTTTTCCAACTTCTGATACCTCTTCCCAAAGTGTCCATGTTTTTCTAGTATTATACATGATCCAAATTCAAGTATTTTCTAATTGCTTTATCATTATCCTATTCGTACCAAAGGGAAAAACTCCCTACAGGGAAGTAGAAATGGAAAATACTTAGAGCAGAGAATGTATTTTCGTTACAGCAGGGTTTTTTTTGTTTGTTTGTTTTGTTTTTTGTCTTTTTGAGACAGAGTCTTCCTCTGCAGTCCAGGCTGGCCTTGAGCTTACTTCGTAGCCCAGGCTGGTCTCGAACTCACAATGATCCTCCTGTCTCAGCCTCCCGAGTGCTGGTATTACACGTGTGTGCCACCACGCCTGGCACCAGGTTTGTTTTTAATTCTTTGGGTCACCCACATCAACAGAACTTAAACCAGAAACACAGAGCCCTATCCCATGAAGTCTGTCTCCTATAAGGGCAGAAAACTACTTACAAGCCTTTATTCCTCCTTGTTATCTCTAATACTTAAGTAAAGATGCAGAGGAGAAGGGGAATTAATCTCTCCAGAGCTGTGCAGGAAGTAGTATGTTGGCCACTGGGGTTAAGCCCTCTCACTGAATCTTTGTATAAAAAGCTTGTGTTCTTTCTGCTCCGTCGGGGTGCTTACACTGTGTGAGGTACCCAAAGCGTTTTAGCTGTTTAAGAAAGATAGGTCGCAAGCTCTGGGAAGTGTGACAGACTTGTCTCCAGGGAAAGGGAGCTTTTGGACCACTGAAACTTCACAGGAGGGAGGGCCAGAAGAGGAGGGATGGGAAGACATTTATGCTTCCATTATTAGCCCAACCTTAATACAAAGTATCCTGAGCTAGACATCCAGAAAAGGAATGAACCAATTTACAATATAAGCTGGACCAATTTATTATATAAAAAGGAAATTAGTAATAACTTTTTAATCATTCATATAACAACTACTGTATTCTACACCCTGCACTAAGCATGTTATATGCATTGATATCTTATAGCTGCTACTGTCCCTCTATTACGGAGGAAGGAACTGAGGTTTGGAGTGAGCAGGTAACTTGTCCTGGCCCATCCGGCTGGTGAACGCTGGTGCTATGATGCCAGCCCAAGCCTGACTCTGTGCCACTTTGACTCTTGAATGTCTGTTATCATGAAACTTGGTTTCCTGGAAAGCTCTACATGTTTTTGGTCTTTTTGAGACAGGGTTTTGCTATGCAGTTCAGTTCAGGCTGGCTTGAACTCACTAGGTAGCCCAGGCTGGCCGTGATCTTGCAGCAATACTTCTGCCTCAGCCTCCTCAATGCTGGGATAACAGGTATGCACCACCACACCCATCCTGGAAAGCTCTTCTATGGAATAAGACAGGAGGGAAAAAAAGGCTCCTGAGGTACAGTACAATGAGAATAGAGCTATGTGAACCTGCCCTGGAACAGTTCCGAGCAAGTCTTCATCACAGTAAACAGAACTTGCAAAAAAGCTGTGTATACAGCGAGAGACTAGTACAGACTGAACGAATACCAAGCTTCCCTGAACTTCAATCTTTTTATCTGCAGGAGGGGTAACACTACCTGACATGGCTGGTACGAAGCTGATGTTAGATAATGTATGGAAACATGTAAACTGAGAAACTTCTACATGTAAAAATGAACAGTGCTATTATTTCTGAGAGAGAAGTATCATTACAGTTGAAAACCATGCTGGTGAATGTAACTCTCTTGTGAACAGGTCATCAGAACTCTGATATGAGGGGATGATGCCAAGCCCAAGTACGTACCGATGCTGGGTAGAAGCTCTGGATGGGATCCCACCTTCTCCACTGGGCCACCTGCAAGTGGCTCGGATGCTATGCCACCATGATTGGTTTTTGTGGTCGGCGCCGTGGAGATGAGCTCAGAAGGTACCAGAGTAGTTACTATTGAGCGAATACTCGTGGGAAGAGGACCACCAGGTAAACTGGGTCCTGCTGAGGTGGAGCCTGGGCCCACAGGGCTAGAAGTCATTTTTAGCAGGGTAGGTGCTGGGGGGGTTGGGATTTTACTGTCCAGTTCTGTGGACAATTGTTCTGTTCCCATGAGCCCAGAAGCTGTGGTCTCTAGCCCTTGGCCTTCAGTCTCTCCATCTGCACCATATTGCTCTTCCCCTTTCTCAAGAGAGCCTGTAACCTTCTTACATGCCTTGGTAAGTAAAATCTGGCCAATCTTGTCCACTTTTCCTTTGCCTTTACTGGATGATACTGGACTGCGCCGGTTGACAGAGGAGCCCGGACTATTGGTCAAAAGGGGAGAAACCATTGGGGCCGACTGTGAAGAGGGCAGAGTACTCTGATCTGCTGAGATGTTTACCTGAGGACTAGCCTCATCTGGATTCAGTTCTTTCACCTGCTGGACAGGGGGGTGAGGAGGGACTACTGGAGAAGATGTACAAGGAGGGGAAGGAAGCTGAACAGGAGTGGCTCGTGAGTTAAGGACTAAGGGTCGACCTGGCTGAACGTTTGCAGCAGGACTACTGCAGGCGGCATTGGGTGGTACTGGAGCTGAAGAAAATTTTATGTTCTGAGGTATGTGCAAAGGGCCAACAACTGTGACAGAGGGAGGCATCAGTCCAGAGTTGGTTGTCAGAGGAGCTGCAGGAATTGTGCTTGGCTGTGATCCTTTCATAACCTGAATTATTGAGGATGAATTGATGAAGACAGGTGTAATGAACTGAGGTCGGGCATTAGATGGAGCAGCTGACTGTCCCTCAGAAACCATAACCTTGTTACCCACATTGGGCATTGTGACAACTGTCGACATCAACGCAGACTGCAAGTGAGTTGGCAGGGCTGCCGATGTGTTAGCTGAAGTGGTTATGGGATTAGAAGTAACAAACACAGTTATTTGATTTGGGGGCAAGGGAGTGGAAATGGATGAAGAGCTAACAGGTCTTGATATTACTGGAGGGATGGTTGGTGCAACATTAGAACTGACCTCACTCAATTCCGGATGTACAAGAGTTGAACTTGGCTCATTACCGTGAGGTAAATTTAAAGAACTGGAGGGTTCCTTAGAAGATGATGGGTCTTGCAGAGCAGGAATAACAGATGCTTTCCTGAGGTCCTCCCCGGAGACCACCGGAGGGGTTACTTCCCGACCTGCAAGCCCAGGGGCCTTAATGGTCACGTTGGGAGCTCCGGAGTTGTCAAGAAGCTGGCCTAATGACGTTGGTGCTTCCCTCATGGCAGGAGACACCAAACTTCTGCTCTCTTCGACACTGGGAGGTTTGTTAGGATCTGAAGGTTGCCCATCCTTTTTGGATTGATCTTCAGAGACAACCATTTTAACTTCTTGGGTAGGGACTGCTTTTAGCTCAACATTTACCTGTTCCTTCCTACCCTGGGAATTATGGCAGTCACTGTCCTGAGACACATTCAAGCTCTCCTTGTTATCCTCAAGAACAGCCTCCACTGCAGCCACAGGCACAGTGGGATTCTGAGGATTCAGCCCACTGTTGATAGGATTAGCCAGAGGAGTGGGACTGACCAATACATTTCTTGGCAACTCAACATTCTGCAACAGGGCTGCATTTGTTTGAGAGGTCAGAGTAAGTTTAGGGGCTTTTGAATTTTGCCTCCCAGGACTTGGGGTGGTTTTCCTACTAGATCCAGGACTAGATCTGCGACTGTTGCTTGGACTTGCCCTTTTTGTTGCTCCAGAATTAGATTGCTTCCCAGAATTCACCACCACAGAATCTAATTTGTGAGTTTGTGGGGCAGCAAAATTGGAAGGATTATTCATGGTAAGATTTGAAGGTGCTTGGCCAATGGCCTTTAGAGTTGTTGGATTTAAGCCCTGTTGATCAAAGCCCCTGTTTAAATTTGGCCTAGGAGGTAAAGGGATATTAATCTGTGGAGGGAAGAGTCCTGCTATGGAGGCATTGAGTCTTTCTGGGGACAGGCTGATTTCTGAAGGTTCTGTGCTGGGAGGGCGGTTGTTGGGTGTCTGAGGATAATATGGCCTGGGGCTGGCTCTGTTTGGTGTCTTGGGCCTAGATGTCTGGGTTGGAGCAGCTACACTTGGAAAATGGTGACCGTGGGAGCTAGGCAGGGAATTCACAGGAGGTTGCTGGGGAGTTGTACCTTGAGTTCCTGAAAGTGGGGATGGTCCAGGTTTGGGCCCTGCCATCATTAACTGGTTCTGGGAAACTACTAAATGTGAAGGCATATTATTTGGGCCTCCCGAAACAGATGGTACTTCACAGCCACTTGCTTCAGGAAGTGATGACATTTCTCCTAGTGGCGAGCTAGAAGGGTTCTGTGGGTTCTCCTGGTATACCACCTTTCTTGAATTACTTCCCAAAGGAGTATTCACAGGGATTGGCATTCTTTGTTTATCAGGTGATGGTGGTATAGAGGCAGGTCCTTGCAAACTGACCATGACTGGTACATTGCCACTCTGCTGCATAGGCATTCTCTGCGGGTCTGGGTTCAGAGGGCCCCTCGGAGTGTGGACATTTTGGGAGACCGGAAGCCTAACAGATTTGGGATCTTGTTGCATCATGAGCATCATCATCATTTGTTGTTGTTGCTGCTGCTGCTGCTGCTGGTGCTGCTGAGACTGGGGTTGACTGGGAGGTGGCGGTGGCTGCTGCTGTTGCTGAGCAAGTTGTGGCTGTGGCTGTGGCTGTGGCTGTGGCTGTGGCTGTTGCTGTGGTGGCTGTGGTGGGGGTGCCACATGTTGCATGAGTTGAGGAGGCATCTGCTGCAGTGGCCTCTGTTCTACTGGTTGAGTAGGATAACCTAAAACAAGCCCCCAAAATTAGGGAAGTTAGATTTTCAGCAAGAAAACTGCTACCTTTAGCGTACAGCCAAGCAATACTCATCCAGGTGGTAGACTGCACAAATAGCTCAGGCACGCCACTCCAGAGGTAGAGGCAGCCCCTCCATTCTTTGACATGAGCAAAGGCATGCAATGCTTATAGAAGCAAAAAGCAAAGCATTAAGAATCTAGAACTCCCCAGTATGCTCGGTCTGAATGAGGCATTACTGTACTAAGTCTCTGAAAGGTACTCTGTGCTATGCACAGCAAGTGGCTGACCACCCAGCGTTCGGGTCTCATGTAGTTATCATCAGTATTTCACGGCACGTGACTGAAGTAAAGCATTTAGGATTCACTTTTTCTGTTAGCAGAGCAGTAGTATGTTTATGTCTTGGTTTTGCTGAAAACACCAGCACTGAAGATAGTTTCTTTATTCTTTCAACGTAAGTAAAAGATAAAATTTTGGGGTTCAGTTCCTTAAGAAAAAATAATTTAAAATTACTCCAATCCAATGGCTCCATACACTATGTTGCTCAATCCTTTGGGGGAAACTGACTAAATTAAGCAAATTAAACTGTCCCTGGCCACATCAGTTTAATAAGCACAGGAGTAATGAACTGACATATGCACTGAAAATGGAATAAGGACACTAAAGTTTTTATATATACTAATTTTAGTTTACTTTCCTGCACATAAAACATACTCTCTATGAATCCACAATTGGAGAATAAGCCAGAAACAACTCCCAGGAATAAAAAATAATTTTGGGCAAAGAACTCCGAGGGACAACGCCACCCTGATTTGCAGAAGGCAACAGCTTCTCAAATAATTTTCTCTTTTATGAAGATTTTCCTTGGCATTTTTGAATAAAAACCTTATATAATCAGCAGAAAGATAGAGAGATAAATCAAACCAAGAATAAAGGTGGCCCAGTGGGAAAAAGTGGTCATATAACTGTGATACAATTCCACAAATTAGATTACTCCATTGTTTCATGAAAAATACTTTCAGAAGGTTTTAAGAAGGCAAAGGAGTATGAATAGTTGGCTGTGGCAGCTGAAAGAAGTGCTGGCTCAAGATTTTCATAGAGCAGCTACCAAATGCTGTGGGTCAAACTCTGTGCTCAATAGCTAAATAATGTCTTCTTGCCAAATATCTCCATGGTACCAACGAATATAATATGCAGAATCCAGTTTTGAAGATTTTTCTTAAAAATCCATTTTTTGTTTCAGGTCCATGTATTTCTTGAAATTTATAAAGCCAATAACATATGGCATTTCCACAAGTCAAGACAGTGGGTTTTTATTTTTCACATTTAGAAAATTATAATTTCTAGAAAAGTCCTTTCATGTAGGCCTTTCATCTTTAAAATCAGCTTACCCAGCAGCACAATTAATACCAAAGAGGGCAGCATAGATAATACAGTAGCTTCTTAAAAATACCAGCTAGAGTCATGGCTGCTGTAAAGGGTCCAGTGCTAGAGACAGCAGCCCAAATGCACGAATGATAAGGAGACAGACTGGGGTTGATGTGATAGAGTGGTGAGGAGGGAAAGCCAGGAAACACACAATCAAAAACAAATTTGTCAGTCAAGGGATGCAAACTCATATAAATTCAGAGGTCAGGCAGGTAGTAAAGAAGCTAGTGTAAGATAACACGAATCCTGTGGACACTGCCAAACTGAAGAACAGACGCCCTTTGTAAAGGCATTTTTGTTTTGTTTATTTGAGACAGGGTCTTGCTGTGTAGTCCAGGCTGGCCGCAGACTAGTGACAATCCTCCTGCCTCACTCTTCTAAGTGTTGGGATTACCACCATGCCCAGATTGTAAAGGCATTTTTAAATTATGGTTTTTAAGACACTACATGAAGATTCAAACCTATCATGGGCCAAATTCAGCCTGTACACCCCACCCCAGTTTGCAGAAAGGAGGCATTAAAGTGTGGAGGATCTCTGAGATCCATACAAGAAGAGTTCAGATAGGTATGGAGGAAGAGGGTACCTCCTGCTCATGCCTTCAGCATCTAGACAAACACCAAAAAATGGGCAACTTCTCACACTCCACTGTGCTGCTGCAACTCTTTTACAGAGTATGTGTGGTGAGCCCAAGCAGTTTTTCATAAGTAACACAAAGTACATCATGATGGGTCCATTTCTTTTTCTTTTCTGATTCACATGCTTTCTTTCTTTTTTTTTTTTTTGAAACACAGTCTCACTATATAGCTCATACTGGCCTTGAACTAACTATGTAGCCAAGGCTGTCCTCAAACTCACAGCAATCTTTCTGCCTCTGTCTTCTCAGTTCAGGGATTATAGGTGTACATTACCACACCTGGCTCTGGATTCATTTTTAAAATATATAAATTAAAAGATAGATTAAAGTTTATTTCTACAATAATATCACTTCTGTTTATATGCCAAAAAGGAGGCAGAATTATTAATGAGGGACAGACAAAATATAATTCTTTGTTTTCTAGTGTTTTGGAGTGTTAGGGATTGAACCTAGGGCCTCTGCACTGAGCTACAACCCCAGCCTCCCAGCTTTTTTATTTTTTATTTTTTCTGGTACCAGGAATCGAACTCAGGACCTTGTACTTGCCAGGCAGGCACTTGTGCCACTGAGCTATATCCCTGGCTCCCCCTTGTTTTTTGAGACAGGGTCTCGCTATGTAGTTTAGTCTGGCTTTGAACTCACTATGTAGCTCAGGCTGGCCTCAAACTCACAGCAATCCTCCTGTCTTAGCATTTTGAGTGCTGGGATTACAGGAGTGTGCTACCATGCCTGGCTAGCTCTTTGTATGCACAGAGGAAAGTACCCTATACAGAGAAGGGCCTGTGCATCACCAACCACGTCACAGAGGGATGGTCCCAAGTCATAAGGCCAAGAGTAACAAGATACAGTACAGGGGTATTGTGGGCTTGGTTCTATAATATTGTACCTGGGTTGGAATGAATTAATGAATTTTCGAAGCTTTGGCTGTTCAACAGAATCCATCAACATTTAAAGGATAATATTTTAAAATCAGAGAAGGGGCTTCCACATACTGGTATTATTCATTATAAGTTATTAAGCTGGTAGTAGGCACATATTCATTTTTGTTTTAAAGATTCACACTAAAATTTCTATAAAAAAAGATAACCTTGTCTTGAACCCTGGTTGCTCACTTTTTTAAGAAAGCCCTAGGAGGAAAGGCTGCAGGAAAAGCAGATAAGTAGGATTAGAGGGAAAATCTCTCTCCATTTAATCTGACTTCATCCTGATACCAACTAGCACCTTGACACTGACAAGAATAAAGGGGCATTTCATATTTGTTTGGCTGCGTAAGGACTTAAAATAATGACAATTTCAGTAGAATGCGTATGTGTGCGTGCACATGTGTACGACATCAGAAGTTATATTTCAAGTATTTACTTAATATCAAAACTTCCAAATATTAGACACATTAAACTGCTAAAGTAGGCTAGTTAGCAGCTAAAATATTATTGCTTCCTTGAGGAGAAAGTCTAGTAATGCCACATAGAGGACAATGAAGTATATAATCTTTAGCTAGTATTTTATTACCTGGTGGCCGGTTTGCAAACTCTGGCAGTTTAGGGCCTGTGTTGTCCAGGTTAACTCCTTGTTCTCCAGGCAGTGGTTGCTGATCAGCCTCCTCCAGACCGCCTGAGCGAGCATCTGGGGTGCTAAACAGTAAGTAACATGCGTTAGGGGGACTGTGTGGGAAATACACACAACCAGGTCACCTCCTTCCCCATTTCTGAGGACACACACTCTGCTCTCATTATCACCCTTACCATTACCTACATCACTTGTTAGTCTGCATAAAATATTGAATACAGGCATAAAACCTGGCAATTTTATTAAATATTAAATCCACTAATAGCACTGCATTTATTTAATGGGCTTTCTACAAATACCTGAAGCTTTGTGTTTTTTTTGTGGTACTGGGGATGAAACCTAGGGCATCACATATGCTAAGCAAGTGCTCTATCACAGAGTTATATCCTCCACCTGAACTTCTGATAATAATGTTTTGCATGCAATCACCAATTCTTAGTTTTTAAGGCCTGATCATGGCTTGGGGCTATGAATGCTACAAAATACTATTCCTGTGACATCACATGATCTTCAGTGTAGATATTAAATTCCAACAGACTGCTCTAACAATTTATAACATCTTGCAATAGGTTGTAAGTTACTTGATTGAAATGTTATTCAGTGAACAAAGAAAAGTGGAGACCACTACAAAAAGTGAGTAATTTTGCCGTAGAATGAATACTCGTAGACATTTCCATTGGCTTGGGGATGTTTCCATTTTTACCTGTAGCTCAGAATTTCTAATGGGGAAGACAAGTGAGAAACTTATTTTATTAACACCCAAATTCCCAAGGAAACACAGTGCCCACATTCCTCATTTGTTCTGTAATCTCACATCTCACTCTTTTTTTTTTTTTTTTGGTGGTACCAGGGATCGAACTCAGGACCTTGCACTTGCCAGGCAAGTGCTTATTCAACTGAGCTATATCCCCAGCCCCCATCACATCTCACTCTTAACTGCATGTTTCTTTCCTACCTCTGCTGTCCCTCTGCCCTCAATGTCTCATGGCTGTCCGTTTTAGGTATCATTCTATCTAATTATATTCTGTGCAGTTTCATAAGCTACCCTAAGTCCGGTATTTTTGTTTTTGTTAGTACTGGGGACTGCACAATGCTAGGCAAACATTCTACCATTAAGCTATATCCCAGGCTTTTTAAATTTTCATTTTCAGACAGGGTCTCATTGTATAGCTCAGGCTGGCTTTGAACTTGTGATCCTCCTGCCTGGGTCACCCAAGTGAATGGATTACAGCAGGCACAGAATACCATAAATCCATTTTAAGTGCATCAGAACATGGGAATTTAGAACCTGAATCAGGTCCTCAGCACACCCTGATTCTCCATAGGTATGACTTACCTCTCACTTCAAATTATAGGCAAGGAAATCTGTGGTATCCTTTACTTTCAAAAAAATTTCATAGCTAAAATAATGTCAGATACCTGCTCCAGTCCTCTCATGCTACAGATGAGAAAACAAAGGTCCAGAATCTCTAAGGGATAGCCTCAAGGGTCTACTGTAAGCTCATGGTATAGTTGAGAGCAAATCTTATTAAACATAACATCTTGCACTTTTCTCAGAGTCTTCCTGTTGTATAAAGTCCTTTTCACAATGTGTACTGCTAATAAATAAGCAATCTCCCTTAAGGCTGACGAAGACAGCAAAAATGCATACTAATAGTAACTGAATAACCTTGCAATTTTACTCCCAGCCTATTAGAATAAAATAATTATCCCATAAAAATGTCATTCCCATAGGTTAATAGTAGTAAATATTTTTTAACCAAGAGCAACCAAAAAAATTAGATAATTAAAGGGCTTATTAAGTTTGAATTCAAGAAAATAAAAAAGCATAGGTTGTTAATTTAGAACAACTGCCTTTTAATCTATTAAGATTCAAGAAACAGCAAGATAGTATAACAAAAAATGTTGTAAGGATGCTGGGGTAAAAGTAGCCTGGTTTTAGTTTTAACTTTTTTTTTGGTGCTGACTTACAGCCCCTTTTTTATTTTGAAGCAGGGCTTCACTAAATTGCTCATGCTGGGGCCTGAACTTGTGATCCTCCTGCCCCTCCTGCCTCAGCTTCCAGAGTGCTGTGATCATAGGAATGTGCCACTGTGCCTGGCTAGTTGAACATTTAAATTTGTTTAAATAAAGTTTCCTATTTTTTTATAGTTGTAAGAGTTTATCTTGATTAACTTGTTTTACATTCATTAATCATTATTCCTTACTAAAAATCTCTAAATTCCAGTTCTATGATTAAGGCTGAAAATCTGGCACAATCAGTATTTCCTCTGGAAACACTGAAGTCAGAAACATGCCTTAATACTTTAGCTTCAGAAAATTAAATATAAATGGTTAACTGCCCTTCCTGCTATGATCTTGCAAAAGAGTGTACCTGGACAACTTTTACTAAAAGGGTAACTGCCTTGAAAGGCACAATCATCTTAGTATGCGTGTAAGGTTCCATAGATGATGAACAGCCTTTAAGGCAAAGGTACTCATGCAAAAAGACACCATTTGTTGAGAGATGGCAGGAAGTCTCAAGCAGTTTTCAATCTCAACACAATTTGGCCTCATTGGCTCCCCAATCGCCATGATAAAACCAGAGGCAGTGCTTTGTGCAACTGTGCAATTTGGGCTCCGCATGCCACAGTCCTTCCCAGTGCCTCAACTGTAGAATTAAGACCTATCAGCCAATTGTAACATATCCACCTTGTTTGGCTCCTTAGTTAAATAAACAAACTGTAAGAAAAAAAGAATCGAGATAATCAGAGAAGTGTGAGCACTGCTGGATATATGAGACTATTAAGAAATTATTAGTTTTCTAGGTGTACTAATGGTATTGTGCAATCATATAAAAGAACTGTGCTTATCTTTTAGAGGTATACAATGAAACACAAAGTAAATTTGCCTTAAAATAATGAAGAAGGTAATGGGAAAAATTATAGATGAAGGTAGGATAGGTTATGAATTGTTAATTGTTTAAGCAGGAGGATCTCATTATATTATTCAAATTTTATATATGCAAGGAAGACTTTCTAAGCCAGTTTTATAAAATTGTCCATAAACAAAAATGTTTACATAGAAATAAATGAATAACATTTGAGACAAAATGATCACAACCTACTTTAGATCTTGTTGACTATTTTTCTTCTTCCGAGGAGGTTTCTTCTTCTTCGGTTTATTTGTGTTGGTATTATTTTGCTTGTTGTTTACCCCAAAATGGCCTGCAGAGATATCACTCTGTAGTAAGTTGACCAATAATGGGCTTGTCAGTGTTACATCCTTATTGACTGGGAAGCCTGGATTCTGACCACAGGACATCTGATTTCCATTGGGTGCTCCACTGAAAGGTGCATTGAAAGGCATTCCATGGCCTGAGAAGTGGTTTCCCGAGGCACTGTTTCCCTGCATGGCCTGCACATGAGGGGGGACCATGTTGGTTTGTTGCATGCTAACATCAGGCATCATCTGAGACAAGTTGACATCATTATTCGCTGTAGTAGCAGGATCACCATGCTGCTGGGCCATGTGGGGGCTAGGCCCTGGTGGTCGCAGGACCTGCCCTTGAATCCCCATAACCTGAGATGGACTATTGTTCACAGGCCCTTGCTGAGGCAGCATCTGTCCTGACATCTGTCCCGTGAACTGCACCATGTTTCCTTGCATGTTAGGAGTTGGTCCCCTCATTATCTGCGTTGGTCCCGGCATGACATTGGATTGGTTCTGGGTGTTAAACTGCTGCTTATTTCCCTGCATCTGATTGGTCATAATCTGCTCTATCATTGGGTTCTGTTGGAGCAAAACTTGCCCCTGAGGCCCCATCATCTGGTTATGTGGTGCCATTATTTGTTGGCCCTGCTGGGAAAGCAACTGCTTGGGTGGGGTCATCCTTTGAGGTGAAGGCCCAAGATTTTGGTTCTGAGCATTCACCATCATTTGGCTCTGTGGCATAAGCTGGGCCCTTGAAAGGATCATAGGATTTTGAGGGTTCAAAGTTCCTTGTTGCTGAACCATCTGGCCCTGGGGGGGCACGATCTGCTGGTGCATGCCCATCAGCTGAGATGGTGGGCCCTGCTGGGGCTGGCCTTGCATGTTGCCCAGGTTCACCTGAGGAACCCCAGAACTACCAGTTGGCTGGTTGTTCATGTTGCCATGAATTCCCATGAGGCCAGGTTGCATCATATTTGGTGGCCCGTGGGACACCTGCATCTGGTTTTGAGGAGGACCAGCTCCTTGACCACCTTTAAAAACAAAAAAAGAAAATTTTAAAAAGTCACTTTCAGAAAGAAATATTGTTATCTTAAGGGTATTAAGATACTCCAATCAAAAAAAAAAAGATACTCCAATCACCTTACTTAGAAAGACACCCATTATCCATATATCCACTGATTAACATAAATGTGCTATATTTGACATACTTTCTGTGAGTCCTTCAATCTATGGAGATAGGAAACAGAATAGCTGTTTACATGTTCTATGATCACACAACAGAAAAGGAGAAACAGTGTTTTTACTCCTGCGTGGTGACTTAAAGATAACGTCTTTAAAATTTCCTTTCCTTCAGATTAAATAAAGAGAACAGTAGCATCTCACTATTTTAACATAACTTTAGCTCTCTTGTTTGTGAAGAAAATTCACAAAAAGCACTGTAGGCTAAATAAGCTTTGCTACAAATAAGCTAGGGAAACAAAGAATGTGCCTTGTCCAGGAAAACCTCAACAATACTGAAAAGACACTTAAAAATGTTTCTTGGAAAACTGTCACTCTCAAAAGCTATGTGTATAATATCTAGATGCTGGCACTTCAGAGCAAACCTAACCCTTCCCAAGAACCGACCCTCTCTGTCTCAGGCGGTAAAAGTATCTAACCCTGACCTGGAAGCTGACCCTTTAGTGACAGCCCACTGCCTAGAGGATCTGTCTGGAAGGCTCACACAGAAGAACACAGAGGTCTCAGCGACCCTGCTCTGCGGCAGGCCCTCCTGGGCCACCAGGGCCATGCTCTATTCTTAAAAGGTGCTTCCCGGCCCAGCCACTGCAGTACTTATTGTTGGGTCTGTGCGATTTTTCTATAACTACTTGTGTTATTCCCACACCACCCCAGCCTTTTTGATGCTGGGGACTGAACCCAGTGCCTTGCTCATGTTTGCATGTGCCCTGAATTACAGTCCACCTCCTTCTTTTACCTGACTAAGTGTATATTCAAAACCTTATTTGATCCCTTTTACTTTTCATTCTTTTTTTTTTTTTTGATCTTTTTGAGATAAGGTTTCACTGTACAGTTCAGGCTGCCCTTGAACTCATTCTGTAGCCCTGGCTGACCTCTAATTCACTGTGATCCTGCTTCACTGTCCGCTGGGATTACAGGTGTATGCCACCACTCCCAGCTTACTTTTCATTTTTAAATGGAGAGTAGGAAGTAGAAGCCATAGAGAAGTCATTCCCCATTCCAGCCAGAGAGGCGGGGGACAAACTGTCTCTTGTTCATACTAGCTAGACTTTTCCTAAACCCCAAGGAAGACTTTCTAGGCCACTTTTATAAGGTCACCTTGAACCCTATGACCATTGTTTGTGTCAAATATGGTGTGTAATTATCCAACCTACAATTATTTATTGGGCACTTTAATAGGTACAGGGTACTTTTGGTGCTGAAGCAGTATCAATAAACAAGAGAGAGTATAGTTGGAGTATAGTTGGCAAGAGACACAATACAAACAGACAAGGATTTTTTTAGGAGGCAGTAAAAGTTCACAAGAGTAATAAAATAGGGTAAAAAATAGGGTAACAGAATAGAAAATGACAGACAAGAATAAGAGCTACTGTAGATAGGCTAAATGGGAAAACTAAAACGACAGGTATAGTTCAAAGTACACTTGCCTAGCATGCCCAAGGTCTTGGGTTCAACCACCAGTAGTATAAAAACAAAACAAAACAAAGACCAAGCCAAACAAAACAAAAAATAGGTTCATGTGGAAGATATCATATAAAAATACAGAACAGCTGTGGTATGACAGAGGAATTATGAATTTTAACACGGTTTTAAAACTTCTTATAAAAATTAGTTCACATAACTCAGGAACATGGTCATGTATTAGCAAATACAATCAGTCAAGTTTGCCTTTCTCAAGACTGTTTGAAATTTTTTTTCCCCTCTACATGTCAGGATTTTTCTAATTCCTTAGTCATTTTACTGAAAGTTGGAACCACACAACTAAACTAACTCCAAGTGCTGATAGGAGTTCAGAAAATATTTGAGCTACATCAGTCCAAACTGCTTGAATGAGAAAGGGTAAAGGACTGGTCAGGTGGTCCTCAACCAGATACCCAGAAACAAGAAGAAGTTTGGGATTACAAAATACTGTTTTATAATACTACTTTTTACCCATTACACTGTATCTTACTTGCTTTTCAAAATTTCTTCCCATACATAGTACACTGATTAAATTTGAAAAATACTACACTATATACCAGAATTTGGAAGTCAGCATAAACAAAGCTAACACTTCTACTGCATTGAGATTTTAAAAAATTGTACAAATATGCCACATGCCTACTTATCTTTGTATTTACTTTTTTTTTTTTTTTTTTTTTTTTTTAGGTAGTGTCTAGCTATGCAGTTCAGGCTGGCCTTGAGCTCACTTTGTAGCTCAGGCTGGTCTCAAACTTGCAACGATCCTCCTGCCTCAGCTTCCCAAGTGCTGGGATTACAGGTGTGTGTCACCACTCCCGGCTGTATTTACTATTTCCTTTGCCAGAAATGCCTTTTTACTACCTGAGCAAACTCTTATTCAGGGTCAGAAAACTATGGTGCAGGGGCCAAACATGTATACTGATAGTTTATAAATAAATATTTGTAACACTGCCAACAGTCAAGTAAACAAAATTGAGTAGTTGCAACAAAGACCACATAACCTAAAATATTTACTATCTGGCCCTTTGTGGGGGGCAGGGGGCTAACAGTTGCTCTATCTCAAGTTCCATATCCTTTTTATAGTTGTTTCCAGGGTCCTGAGACATTTTACCTATTTTCAGTTATTGTTCTGAGAGACTAGAGTATTTATACATCTGAAATAAAGGCAAGATAACAGGACTAATTAACCTGTATAACTACTTTCTCTCAAGGTTTCTACCACTCAATTGTGAATATATTCTAAAAAAATCACAGAAAACAAACCTGCATGCTGGACATTTTGATTTCCTTGTAGTTGCGGGGCTCCTGAATTTCCAGGGGTGGTTGCTGTGGTGGAAGGCACCTGACCTTGCATAAAGTTCGGATTGGCCTGTCCTGCTGAGAAGCCAGGTGGGAGGCGTTTAGGCATTCCTTAATAGAAAACAATGAGTAAGGCAGTTACCTAGCAAATTTATACTCTTGCTCAGATATGGAATGAATAAGGAAGGATGAGCTGCATGAAGTCTCCACTGGCTTAGCTCTGTCACACAGGTAGGATCTTTAATAATAAGGTTGGGAAAGATGGTTAAAAAAATCAACACAATCTCTTACATGAGCATTGTCAAAATGAAAAAGAAATACTGAAAAATTTATACTTGGAACATGCCAAGGAAAAGATGGCAACTGCTCCCTAAATGTGATCTGAGGCCATGCCACAGCAAGGTTTGAGGGCTCACTTTTCTCTGTAATATAATGGATTTCAAAACTTTACATACTTTAACACAGGCACCAAAGCAGTATGCTAAATTCTCTTATATTCAAACAAATTGATATGAAATACTATAAAACAAAGAGCTGGGTCCTGATATCAAGGTTAGGTGATTTTCTTTCCCTCGCTCTGAGGGAAATGGATGATAATCTCCTTTGCGGAAAATTTCCCCCCAATGTTATGCTTGTCTCTTTGGAAGGGACAGGAGATTAGAAACAGTTCACAGGAGCTTCAAAGTGAGGCTACATTAAACTTATTTGCCTTCCCCTCATAAGGTTTGCTGTGATTCCGACAGCTATGGTACCAAAAACCATGATCTAATGGAATCTTACTCAAGTATCACTTCCTTTTAGGAAGGCCTAGTTTTAGAAAACAAATTTGTTGTAAGGAGAATCTCAGACCCAATCAGTTTTTATCATATAGGCCTTGATGTGGCCAGATCACCTAGGTGAGCATATCATCTACTCTATGAAAGAATTAAGAACTAAAGCTCACTTAAATTTCTTGTATTTGTCCATTTATTTTTTTAAGGGCCAAATTTTTAATGCCTTGAAAAACTCTTTGTAGACAAATATGCATTTGTCCTTTCTTTAGCAGTGACAAGTCCCCATTTGCATGCTTCCACTGTAATTAAATCAGTAATCACATCTGCAGGACCGACTACCCAGCTTCCACTGATTCAGGACTAGATGCCCAGAATAGTGAAGTTTGGAGCTGAAACATTCTTGCATATTCTAAAAACTTCTTAGGATTCAAATATTACAGCCTGCATGTCAACAAAACTAATTATAAGAAAGTGAAAAGACTGATGAACAACTTAATTTCACCAGAAACCATGGGAACATGCCTTTGCTATGTTGCATTAAAGATGCAAGGGTTTTTTTCTGGGAAGGTAATGGGTGTCTTTTGGGGGGGATATGCTTATCACATGACAGTATTACTGACATTCTCTATACCTTACTGAAAAGCTCCAAGCACATTCATGTGCACTAGATCAATGATTAATAAGAATAAATAATAAACATGGAGATGGATAAGTTTTACTGTAATCGTTTTACCTCTCACACATTAAGCTCCATTGCTTTTTCTTCATACAAGAGGCACCTTACAAAATAAATAAATAGATCTCCTTTAGGTATAACTAGTGGAATTCCCTCGCTAAGGAGCAGGCATTGGCATTATAAAACTATAAAAGTCAATGATTTTTGAACTTATTCCCCTTTAAGACTTTAATCAAATGTAACAAATACCATGCTTAATATTTTATTAACTAGGATTATCAAAATTGTTAACTAGAAGGGCATTTTCCCCAATAAGATCTGTATTTATCTTTTCATTTTTGTTGTACTGCATAACCTTAATTTTTTCAACAGCTGAGAAATTTGTTAATAAAATGCATGTTTCTTCTGGACAACTTACTAGTACAAGATTAATCAAAAATAATTTGAAAAACAGAATTTCTATATTGAATTTTACCTGCATTTTTATCCAGAGAGCTAACATATATAACCAGTAAGACACTGCATAATGTATCAAGATAATAATGCAACAAGTTAACTGAGTTATATCGAATGTAACCACCGTATCACAAAATCAATTCATTCATCCTTATTTCACTTCCTCCATAAACACTAAAAACTGAAGTTCTACTCAGATCTATCTCTAGCAAATTTACCAATATAAATAGTTCCAGTGTTCCTCACCTCCTAGGCCTGGATGTAAACTCTGTGGCCCCTGGTTTGGTGGCTGCTGCTGCATCACCATGAAGTTAGGTGGCACATTTCCCTGTTGAACCATAGGATTCCGACCCGGAGAGGTGACAGGCTGCTGAAATCCCTGGGGAAGTGGGGTATTTTGAGGTGGCCTTGGTCCCATCTGCTGCTGAGTTTGGTTAACCGTTGGGGAGGATGCAGGGGACCCCTGCTGGAAGGAGGAGGGTGAGGAGGCAGGAGACTTGTTGGTGAGGTGGGGCTGCTGCAGGGGGGCTGGGACCCTGGAGGGTCCTCCCTGCATACTCTTCATTTGAGGAGCTGTGAACTGGCCTGGGTTGCTCATCTGAGGAAAGTTTGTATGGGCTTGTGAGGCTTGCTGGCTGCCAAAGGGATATGGAGGGGGAGGGTGGGAAGGTGTCTGTACCGTGGCTAAGGATGGTCTTGCCTGGAGCTGCTGCTGCATTGGGCCAGGCAAGGGAGACTTTTTCCACCCTTGGTTTGCAGTCATTGTGCCCAGAGAACCCTGGGCTGGAGGAGGCTGAAGGGCTCCAGAAGGCAGCTGGTTCCAGCCTGGAGGAACAGGCACCTGAGTTGGGGCAGTAAACTGGGATCGAATCCCCTGTGGCTGTTGCTGCTGATGTTGCTGTGGAGGCCTAGTCTGCAATTGTTGCTGCTGCTGCTGTTGCTGCTGCTGCTGCTGTTGTTGTTGCTGCTGCTGTTGCTGCTGTTGCTGCTGCTGCAGCTGGGGAAAATTAGCTGGGTTCATTTGTCTGTTCACAGGAACAGGCTGCAGTGGGTGATGTGGCGGAGCTAAAGATCCTGAGGGATGACTCTGCTGTGGTATATGGAGCCCAGAGAGGAGTGGATCCATTGCATCTATTTAAAGATAGCCGACAAAGCAACAATTAACACAATGCAACCTACAACCTAGAGCAGCAGCCTGGATCTGCTGGTAACATTGATTTCACAAGCACCTTCTATGTGTAAGAGCCTATCCCAATGATGATAGAAAAGATGAACCCTGCCTTAAAAGCACTTATGCTCCAGCAGCAGATGTAAGAGCCAAACATAAAATGTGGACATGGACAGCAGTACTTTCCAAATCATATTTTTAGGAACTCTGCTTATTACTGTTATAAGAAAAAGAAAAATCAGTTAGGTTGGGAAAACCTTAGGCAAGTTTCTTCTTCAATGTAGAAGTTTCTAATATGTTCAGTGTTTTTAATATGTTCATTTTGAATCTCAAGGGGGCAGGTAAAGTACATTTAGCAAATTTACTTGACCACAAAATTCTGTTATACAAGACTAAGTAGGCCAAGGCATGTTTTTTGTGGATGCTGACAGCTGGGCTTGGGGCGGATACACCCGTAACACCAGAACTCAGAGAGGCTGAGGTAGGAGGGTCAAAGATTCACGCCAGCCTAGGCAATTTGACCACTTAGTGAGATCCTATCTCAAAATAAAAAATAAAAACAGACAGGGAATGTAGCTCAGAGTGACAGCTCCAGGTTCAATGTCCAACCCTCACTCCAACACAAAGCCATTTATGAGTGTTACAGTATAACTGGTAAGAGTATAATGACAAAATTGTGAGGAGACAAAAATGGTAACATTTTGTTTTATTTTTTTGAGACAGGGTCTTGCTATGCAGCTCAGGCTGGCCTTGAAGTCACAGCGAACCTCCTGTCTCAGCCTCCTGAGTGCTGGGATTACAGGCATGTGCAACCACGCCTGGCTAAAAGTAGTAACACTTATTTTGAAGAAATCAGGGGAGAATTTATAAAGGTAGCACTAAGCATGGAAGTTAGAAATTTGACATCAGAGAACAGAATTTTATAATTATCTCTGCAAGAAGTTCCACATTTTTCAACCCTCAAAGATTGGGAGCCATTACCTGACTGAGAAGCAGGGCGAGGGGTCCTGGGTTGCTGTTCCGTATTGGTGCCTGGTGCCATCATGGAAGAGGATATATTTCCACTCTGGGGTATCATAGCATTGGCAGGGCTGGTCATCCTTATTAATCCTAGAAAAAAAAATTCCCTAGAATAGTACACTGGATTTGCCACTAGTTTTGTTTCTGATCACCTAGTTCACAAATATGAAAGAATTTGAAAAATTTTAATGTTCATCATCTACCTTTTTAAAACCTAAAATTTCTGCTCTCCTTCAGATATTTATGTAGCTGTATTAGAAGCTCCCTCCCTTACTATAATTAGTGCTAAAAGTTCTATATCTATTTATGTTTTCTGTGTATATAGGTAAACTGAGTAGCACTTTTGTATGTTTTTAATTTTTGTTTAAGTGGCAATACTATATTCTTTTTTCTCAGCGTCCTTTTCCACTTAGTATTATTTTTAAAAGTTTACTCTTCTTTTTCTTTAAGTTTGTTCCTCTTGATTGCTGTTAAGTACTTCACTGTATAGAACCATATAACCGCCTCCCTGCTGATGAATACTGACTTTTTATTCTCATAATTGTGTGATCTCTGTATTGGTCACGAATTCATTTTTTCCCCTCATTTAACAACCTGTTTATTGACTGTTCAGACTTTCCACCAAGGTGCACTGCTTGCACTACATGAGCAGCAGTGAGGCTTTACAGTGGCTGTCATGAATTTTTATGGATAGGTAAGAATGGTTCTAGAAATGGTTCTAAATTTCACATGTACTAGTCATGATATTCTAAGTATTTTCCAATTTACATGATAAACATGTTTTTTTTGGTGGTACTGGTGCTGAACATTTAAGCCAGGGCCTCATCCACACTAGATGTGCTCTTCTAATGACCTGTGTCAGCGGGTGGCGAACTTACAGCATACGTGCCAGAGCATGCTATTTGTATCATTGACAGCTCTAAAAGGTTTACCATCACTGACCTATATTGTCAGCTCTGATGATTGCTTTCTTAAATCATTAGGTATTTAGAATGGACTTGTAAATTTATAAAAACATGGGGTATTTTTGTTAGTTTTTTTTGTTAATGTTTGTGGTACTGGGGTCAAACCTAGGACCTCACACATGCTAGGTAAGCACCACCACTGAGCTACATCTCTAGTCCTGGTTGGTATTTGTTTTGTTTTTTAGCCACTGATTTGACTTAACTACACAATGGATAGAGCACAAGGTCTGTGTGGTATCAATATTTGGTATTCATTAAGGCTTGCTTTGGGAATAGTGTACAGTCAGTTTGTTATGTTTTATTTTTTGGTACTGGGAATCCAACTCAGGACCTTGTGCTTGCCAGGCAGGTGCTTGTGCCACTGAGCTACATCCCCAGCCATGTACAGTTTGTGTAAGTGTTCCATTTATACTTGCAAAGATTAAGAACTCCTGAATTATTACTGCATGGTGTCTACATATGTCCGTTACATAAACTATTTTATTCAAGTTTTCTTTACTAATTTTTTTTAATAACAGAAATGTGTTTTAAAAAATCTTCTCTAAGATTTTCTCAGCTAAGATCTTCTCTCAGCTACTTGGAAAACTGAGGCAGGAGGATTATGAGTTTGAGGTCAGTGTGGACAACACAGTGTCACTGTCTCAAAAACAAAACAGAACAAAACAAACACAGAGAGCAAAGTAAAAGATAAATAGGAAAAGGGGAGATAGATCTTTTCCAAATGGGGAAGAGGCCAAGAGATGGAGTGAGGTGGGGAAGGGCATGAGAAAGGGGATGTAAAAAGATTAAGATGTGTTATATACATGTATCAACTTCCTATGATGAATGTAATCACTATGTCCTGCAAAAATGTACTAATAATAAGGAGCACCAAGATGGTGGAGTGGTAAGCAGCACAGAAAGAGCATCTCTGAGAGTTGCCATCCAGATGCTGGAATACAGCAACTTGAGGAAGACCAGACAGTGGGAAGTGGGTCCCCTGGACCCAGGAAGGATCTGAAGTATGTATTGAAGCCTACGGAGAGAATGGAGAAACTTTAACAAAAGAAGAGGTAGTCTGCAGCATCTTTTCCCTGAGACAGGATGCACTGTGCAATAGGGGTGATTCAAACCTGTGGACACACAGTGATTGCTGGTGACCCTAGAGGCCTCCAGGGAAAGATGCAGCAGTGGAGGGGAGCAGCAGATGTGAAGGACTGCACTAGCTGGCAGTGAGTGCTGAGGGCTCAGTTGTTGCACACAAGAGAACTATTGGCTGGGAGCCATCCTGGAGAGGGGCTAGCTGAGCTCAGAACTCAGAGCAGCTGTAGGATCTATCTAGCAGCTTCCAGCAGGGCTCAGGCCCTCAGAAGGTTCACTGACAGCTGCAGGCCGAATGAATTTGGTCTCAGCCAGAAGGTGTAGGCTCACTGAGATTATCCATTACCCCGCCATAAAGCTACTGCTGGCTTGCTGGGATAAATTAGCACAGATATGGACTCTGTCTCCACACGTTGTCTACCAGTGACAGCAGAGGCAAACCTGGAAGTGGACATTTTTTTTCTTTCTCTCTCTCGTTTTTTTCTCTCCTTCATTATTTGATTTTGTTTTTATATGAGTGTGAACATGGTTTCTAGCCTCTCTGTGGTTCTTGTTCTGTTCTTTTAATCGCTTTCTTCTCTCTTTCCCTCCAGTCTTCTCAAAGTCAGCATGATCCCCCTTTGTCCTCCAGCTTTACTTCTAATCTCTTCCTCTTTTTCTACTTCTTTATTTTCTCCCTAACCCCTTTTAAATTTTAACCCTTGAGGGAAAAACTGACATATTAAGGACTTATATACTGCATATAATTTTCTGGTTTGTTTCAGATTTTGATATATAACCACAAACCTAGTTAGTATGATTAAAGGTGGCAAATTAATGGTTACCTCAGTTTGTCATTTTCTAGGCTGTGTTGGATGCTATTATTACTGCTGATGGTACCACTTTAGCCAAAAGTCACACAATTGTTCTAAACAGCTGTTCTTCCTGCTATTCCAAGACTGAGACTGAGTAAGCATCACAAAATACTGTGACACAGTGTCAAAGAACCAGGGGATGGGCCAAGCAGGCAGCAACTTCTCATCCCCAACAAATTGAAGAGGTAGGATCTTGCAGCAGACTCAAAATTCAAAATCCAGCTACATCTGGAAGATACCTCAGAGAATTAATCATTTCCTAAGAGTTCTAAGTACTAGCAACAAAGCAACTCACAATGAGCAATTTATAAGCATCACACCAGGAATTAAACTAAAAAAAAAAAACAAACAGAAATGAAAACGAGAAGATACTTAAACGAGATGAAATCCCAGACATCCAGTTCACCAAAGGCAAACTCAGGGGGTAATGAGGTGGGACAATCTGAAAGCCGCCCACCTGACCTCTCCGAAGTGGTAACAACAAAGTAATTGAATGAGGCTCTAGAAAAAAAATCAAATCAGGAACAATTTCTCAGATGACTGCAGAGGTGGTGTCCATAGTGAAAACCACACTGAGTGACTCTAGAGCAGATACAGATAAAAAACAGAGGAGCTTAAGAAAATTATGGAGGCCAAGAATGTTCAGCATAGGAAAGAAATGCAATCCATAAAGCAGATTCAAGCAGATATACAGAAGAATAAAAATTCCAATGAAAGTACCCACAGCAGTATAAGCCAATGTGAGGTCAAGATTTCAGATATAGAAGACAGGCTTGTGATTAGAGATCATGAAAAAGACTTCTTAAAAATAGCAAGGGACCATGAGAAAATAAATCCAGCAGCTGCTTGATGGGGCAAAGAAGAATAACTTAAGATTTTATTTAAGTCAGTGAAAAAGCAGAAGATAGCAAAAATGATATTAAAAATAACTATTCATAGATACCATGGCAGAAAAGTTCCTTGGTAGGGAAAAAGAATTTGACATACAGATATGTGAGGCATAGAGAACTCTTAATTAGCCACGATTAAAAAAAGACCAAAACTATAGCCAGGCACATCATAGTCAAGATTCTATAAATTCAACACACAAAAAAGAATTTCTTAAAAGCTGCTAGGGAAAAGAAGCAAATCACCTACAAAGGAAAGCCCAGCAGAATCACTCAGGACAGTGTTTCACCCCACAACATCATAATACACATCCTTCTCAGCTGCATACAGAACATTTTCCAAAATACACCACATACTAGCTCACAGAATGTGTTTAAGTAAATGCAAGGAACTTAAATTATCCTATGCATATTGACGGACCATAATGCAATGAAATTGGAAATTATTGACAAATCACAAAAAACCCATAAACACATGGAAATTAAACAGCACTCTTAAAGAAAATAGACAGTTTTTACAATCAAGTGATAATAACAATACAACATACCAATGGGTCAGAGATGAAATTATAAAAATTAGACAGTTTTTACAATCAAGTGATAATAACAATACAACATACCAGAGCTTATGGACACAATGAAAGCAATCCTAAGAGGTAAATTTATAGCAGTGAATATTCATATCAGGAACACAGGGCAAGCACAAAAAACACAACTTAATGGTGAACCTCAAACTTCTAGAAAAAGAAGAGCAGGCTAAGCCAAAAGCTCCTAACAGGGAGGAAATTATAAAGATTAGAACATAAATTAATGCACTGGGGACTAAGAAAACAAAACAAAGAATAAACAAATCTAAAAGTTGGTTCTTGGGCTGGGGCTATCGCTCAGAGGCACAGCACCTGCCTGGCAAGTACAAGGTCCTGAGTTCGATTCCCAGCACCAAAAAAGAAAAGAAAAGTTGGTTCTTTGAAAGATTAAATAAAATTGACAAACTCTTATCCAACCTTATCAGAAGAAAAGACTCACATCCATGCAAGTAGGAATGAAAAGGGTGAAATCACAACAGGCCCTCCAGAAATCCCAGATCATCTATACTTACTTTGAGAACCTGTATTCTGGAAAGATGGAAAATGCAGAAGAGATGGACAGATTCCTAGGTATATACGAATTACCAAAGCTGAATCAAGAAAATATAAAAATTGTAAATAAACTAGTATCAATCAATGAAATCAAAGATGTAATAAAAACATACCAACAAAGAAAAGTCCAGGCCCTGACAGATTCACTGCTGAATTCTGCAAGAAATTTAGAAAAGACTTAATACCACTACCTCAAACTCTTTGATGAAACTGAAGGGGAAGCAGTACTCCCAAATTCATTCCTGGAAGTAAGTATTACCCTGATATAAAACCGAAGAAGGAACTAAGAAAGAGAACTATAGGCCAGTCTCCCTAATGAACATACGTGCAAAAATTCTCAGTAAGATACTGGTAAATAGAATGTAGCAAATCATCAAGATTATACACTATAACCAAGTGGGATTCATCCCAGGGATGCAAGGATCCCTGGGATATATAAATCAATAACCATAATACACCATATTAACAGAGTCAAGGACAAAACACATGATCATTTAACAAATGCAGAAAAATTTTTTTATAAAAATCCAGCACCCAATCATGTTAAAATCCTACAGAAAATTGGAATAGATGGTCTTTATCTCAATCTGATAAAAGCCATCTATGATAAACCAAGAGTTAATATCATATTAAATGGGAAAAAAACTTGTGACCAAAGTTTTTGTCCACTTTAATGCAAATGGGGATTGAAGAAACTTAAACTTTCTATTATTTGTAGAAGTCCCTAAAGAACATATACCAAAGTGTTTGAGAACTTTATCCAAACCTACTTGAAAGCATTATGTGCAATTAAGTTGTTATGACATAATTATACTGCATAATTGTTGGATTCATTTTCTTGAGCTTACACTGTACCCGGAAAATAAGCCTCTTGAGAGAAAAAGTCCATACTGATTATTGGAGAAGGACTTATATGCAAGCATGATAGTATTTTGAAGAGGTAACTTGAAACTCCAAGAAAGCACTTGATGTTTTTATATGCTTGTAGTAAATATCGATAGTATTAATGCTTTTATGTATTTTAGAACTTTCATATGTTAAATAGAAATTGTTTTAAATATGTAACTATTTGAGTTTATATAAGCATGTACATATTGTGCTAAAAGTCACTTATGTTTCAATTTGTGTGTAATACTAATATTCAGCTTTTGTTTTAAATTTTTTCTTAAAATAGTAGTAGCTTGCATTTTAAAAAAGAAAAACCACCAGCATGAAAGTACACCTAACTCTATTATTTGCTGTGTCTTTTATGAACACAATAGTAGCCTGTGAAATAAATTTGTTTTTATAGTTTGTTTGCATTTTACTATAAACCAGGCAATTATTTAGAAGTTAGGACATGCTGTCAAAATAACCCAAAGATGGGCTGTTTTCATTCACATCCATTTTCATTCATTCATTCTTTCCTTTCCTTTATCATCCTTTCCCCCTTCTTCTCTCCCTCCCTCCATCCTCCCTTCCCCTTCTTTACTTCTTCCCTCTATCTCCCCCATATCAAGTGCACACATGTATCTGTATATTTATGTATATATACCTGTATACATAATTAGAGTTAATATTACTTTGGACAATAATATACCATCTGATTTAAAATGTTACAGGCCTCATTCAATAGCTATTATCTGAGGAATATTGTAGTACCATAAAGACTTTATTATCTGTTCCTAAAGTTTAGCTTTGCTACTGTAGTTTAATTTGTAATATAGTCATTATATAGAAAGAATTCATCAGTTTTTTTTCACATGAATGTATATAGCAGCTTTATTTTTTTTCTTGGCTAATCAGAAAAATTAAAGATGAAACAACTTGCTTTACAATTTTAAGAATCATAATTAAACACATTTCTTAGACAAAAAAAAAGCAAATGCAAAGATATCCCTTGCTCATGGGTAGGAAGAACTAATATAATGAAAATAGCCATACTTCTAGAACAGTTATACAGATTTAATGCAATTACAATAAAAATTCCAACAGCATACCTTATAGAATTAGAGAAAACAATCCTAAAATTCATTTGGAACCAGAAGGGACCCAGAATAGCAAAGGCAATTCTGGGCAACAAAGGCAAGGCAGGGGCATCACAATCCCTGACTTGAAATTATACTATAAAGCTACTGTGATAAAAACAGCATGGTACTGGTTAAAAAAAAAGACCTGAAGATCAATGGAAAAGGTTAGAAGATGCAGAAACAACTCCAGATATACTCATCCATCTTATCTTTGACAAAGGTGCCAAACACATTAACTGGAAGAAAGAGCCCCTTCAATACATGGTGCTGAGAAAATTGGCTTCGCATATGTTGAAGATTAAAACTGAAACCCATATCTTTCACCATGCACTAAATTAAATTTGAAAGGCCAAAGATCTAAATATCAATACAGAAACATTAAATCTACTGAAAGATAGAATAGGTAAAACTCTGGAAGACATTAGTATATGCAAAGACTTCACAAATAAAACCTAATCACACAGGAACTATCACAAGGAATCAACAACTGGGATCTCACCTTAAAAAGCTTTTGCACAGCAAGAGAAACCACCAACAGAATAAAGAGACAACCCACAGTGTGGGAAAAAAATGTTTCCCAGGGTTTCCTTGGAAAAAGCATTACTATCAAGAACATATAAAGAACTTAAAAAAAAAATCAGACCTCCCAAATTTAAAGACCCAATCTAAAAATGGGCATCAGAGATGAATATACACCTTATAGATGAAGAAATACAAACAGCAAATAAATGTATGAAAAAATGTTCAACATCACTGGTCATTTGAGAGATGCAAAGTAAAATAACACTGAGATTCCATCTCACCCCAGAAAGAACAGCTATTATAAACAAAAAAAAATCAACCAATAACAAATGCTTGAGGGACTGTGGGGAAAAAGGAACCCCTCTCCATTCTTGATGGGAGTGTAGACTGGCGTAACCACTATGGAAATCAGTGTGGAGGTTCCTTAAACAATTAGGATTCAAAGTCTCATTTGACTTAGCTATTCCCCTGCTGGGTATCTACCCAGAAGAATTAAAAACATCATACCACAGCAATATGTGTGCACACATGTTTATAGCAGCATAATTTGTAATAGCTAGATTTTGGAAAAAACCCAAACACCCATCAACCAAGGAATGGATAAAAAAGATGTGGTCTTTTTATACAATGGAGTACTACTCAGCCATAAAGAAGGACAAACTTGAGACTTATAGTAAATGGATATAACTTGAGACCATACTCATAAGTGAAATAAAACAGATTCACATGTAAACATCATAGTGCCTCTCTGGTGTGAGAAACTAAAAGAGTAAATAAGATCCAAAACATACAATAGATATTATAAAATGGGAAGAAAAAGTTCAAAAGGAAAGAGAAACTGGGATAAGGAAAAGGAGAAAATAAGAAAGCGAAAAGCAAAATACACACACACACAAGGTCATTATACTAATTTGTCTTAGTTTATTGAAAAGAAAGGTTTATGCTAACATTGTTTAGACAATTAAATGCCTGTATCTTGATAATAATATGCAATGTATTAACCATTGTCACTCTATTATTTTGTTTTGAAATTTTGTTTTACTATTTTTCTCTTCAAAATAAAATTTTAGGGCCAGGGATATAGTTCAGCAGCACAAGCACCTGCCTGGCAAATGCAAAGTCCTGAGTTTGATTCTTGGTACCAAAAAAAAAAAATAAAATAAAATTTTACAATGTACTAATAAATACAGAAATTAACACAAAACAAAATTATTTGCTATCTCCACATATTTCTTTTGCTATTGTTAGGCTAGGCTAGTATGTACATAGAATTTAGCTATTTTCTTGGTAAATATTTCCTTGTATATTACACCAGTGCCACCTTCATTTATATGCTCTTTATCTTGATATCTATTTTATCTGATAAAATATTTTTTATTCTTTTCTATTTTTCTAATTTCTTGAACCCTTATATTTTATGTTATTTCCTGCAAGACTGTATTGCTAAACCTGAAATTACTATTCTTATTATTTCTTTTTTCATATCAGTGTTCACAGTCCAATCAGTGGGATAGTCAAGTAAGACTACTTTATCATTCTATGATTTCTATTTACCTTCCTTTTCCTATGTTATTTTCCTGAATTTCACTGGATTGACTTTGTTCATTATGCTTTTTTGCCTTTCCATTATTAGTTTAGAAGTTGCACATTCCATTATTTCACTGGTATCTTTTAAGAAAACAGATACATCTGACTTAAAAGTCTATATGATCGTCAGTATCACTAAGTAATTCAAACCCCATGTTTATCATTTAGCTCACCATTCCTTCTTAGATCTTATTTCTTCCAGCTTAGGTTCAATTTTCTTCTTCCTGAAGTACATCCTTGAGCAGTTCAATTAACAAGGGTCTGTTAATGGTAAATTCTCTTAGTCTCTTTGAAAAGGTCTTCATTTTACTACTTTTGACAGTATAGCTAGGTTTAAAAGTCTAGGCTGTCAATTATTTTCTCAGCACTTAAAATACTATCTTAATGCTTCCTGGTTTCCAATGTTCATGTTGAGAAATCAGGTATGTATCTGAGTCTTTCCTTTGCAAGTAATTGGTATTCTTGTTGTGTTACTTTTAACATTCTGTTTTTCATGTTCTGTAGTTTTGTAACACTGTGTTTAGATATGGATGTAGCTGTAGGGCTCAGAACTGCTAAGCTCCTGACATTGAGGACTTATGTTTTTATTTACCAGGTATAGAACATTTTTAGGTATTTTCTCTTTAACTCTTGTCCTTCCTCATTTATCTTCTTTTGGAACTCTCTGTTTGTTTGTTGAGGCAGGGTCTCCCCAGGCAGCCCAGACTGGCCCTAGACTCACAGTACTGCTCCTGCCTTAGCCCCCTGCGTGCTGGGATTACAGGTGTGTGCCACCACATCCAGTTTGGAACTCTTTTTAATATATGTTAACTCCTCCATTTTATCCTTCATGTCTCTTGGCCTCCTTCATATTTCTATCTCTTTACTCCTCTCTGCTGCATTCTGGATGATTTCTTAAAAGTCAAGTTCAAATCTATAAGTAATTTTTTTGATGTTTCAAAAATTTCTACAAAGTTTTCTGTTTTTCTCCCAAAAATCTCCCTTTATGCTTTGGTAATAATCTTATTTTCTTCTTTTGATTTTCATTAGCTCTCTGACATTCTTAATTCTAGAAGTAAATTTAATTCTAAATTTACTTTAAGCTCATTTATAATACGCTTCAGCTAAGAGAAGTCTGCAATGATCTGAGTTGAGCATGTGCCTCTCCACAGCTTTCGGAATATCACTGAACAACCTAAGTCAGGTTATTCAATGATGTTCCTGCATCATTTCACTAATATATTAAAATATCTAATATGCAAGAAGGTAGAAGAGATAACAGCCATTATTTTTCCAACTCTCAATTAAGAGTCCAGGCAAGGCAAATTTCTCATTTGTCTCTCTGGTCAGAGGGTAACATTTTTCTAATCTATTTTTTACTGAAATTTCTGGCTTCATGAGAGATTCTGAATTCTAACTTCATTCTTCACATATATCTAAGGCAAGATTTCATGTTTTAGTCTTTCCTGGCCATTAGAACTCAAATCTCTTAGCACTCATAAAATCTCCTTTGTTTACTGCTGTCTAAATTTTCATGTCTGACTTCTCTTTTGCTCTGGTGAGTTCTGCTTTCTTAAAAACTCACCTATTCTTTAAATGTTGTATTTTATCCTGAATATTTTGGTATTTTATAGTTGAAGAGGGCAATATTATAAACATTTATCTGCTGAAACTGGATTTGTTTCTGAGGAATCCCACCCTATTTTTCAAAGATTGTAATTAGTGAGAAAATTCTCAAGAGACGAGAAACAGGTTTTCTTGATTGACAATGAGCTTCCTTTTCCCAGAAATTTTCATGTTGACTACAGGCTCAGCGGTGACACTATAACATGCATTTCTAGTAGTAGGCAGGACTTTGGACCAGATTTGTGGTTCACACCTACAGGCAGTTTTGTTCCCAGGGGACATTTTGTAACATTTGGAGATATTTTCAGTTGCCCTAGATGTAGGGAAGGAAGAACGGTGCTACTGGCATCTGGTGGGTGAAGACCAATGACACTGCTAAACATTACACAGTGCACAGGACAACCCCTCAGAGCAGAGAATTACTGACACAAATAGCACAATACTGAGACTGAAAATCCCTGCTTAAAGGATTACTGTTGCATTGCCACAAATTTTGGAATTGTGTAAGGCCATGAAAAAAATAGGATATAGATTTGGTTTTAGTTGCAAAAGAATTCTGCTTACTAACTTTCTACTGCCAATTCTAAGGAAGTAGTGCCAAGAATAACCAATACACCAAGATTTCCTAGATATATAATACCAAAGTCATTTATTATTGTTTTAGAGGGATTTAAATTCGCTTTCCCTAGAAAAATCTGTTTAGTTTAACCAAATATTAAATTTTGTTTGCATCCTTCAAATGTCAAAAAACAAGTGAGAAAAGGAATTCTAAAATATGCAATATGGAGGGCCAGGGATACAGCTCAGCACTGGAGTGCTCACCGTGTACTATCCAGGTAGTTACTATGTAAGTAAATATAGGGCCTGAGTGATGCTCGCTCAGGGTAAACTGTTAAGTGATTAACACAGTAACTGTAAGCTTGAGAAAGTGTTTTTTTTAACCAGTCAATTCCTGTATTGAGTAAATTTGATAAAATTGTCATTTTTATATTTCCTGTTACAACAACAAAAAAGGTATGCAATTTTTGGTCATCCTGTATTTAAATAGTTGGACCGGTAAGGGGTTAATAATGGTTTACAAATGGGAGTCCTAACATTTCAAGCCTGAAGGGGATCTACAGCATGGCTTCCCAGACAAAGGTAAAGATGTTTTCAGGCAACTACGGTCAGCGAATATTAAGTCCATTGACAGGAGTTGGGACTAGAATCCAGATTTCCTGCCTCTCAATCCCAGGTCCATCATCATTTCACTAAGTATACACAACTTGGCTAGGTTCTTCCTCTCCACTCTACTTGTGGCACTGTTCTCCTAGTAGTGGCAACCACAACACCTCTAATTTTTCATCAGGATATTTTAACATCAAATGCTTGGACTTCTGTGGGTAACTGTATGTACATACAAGTCAACATCCTGGGCATTTTCCATCCACTACGTAGTATTCCACGTTAGCCCCCAAACCCAGATTCTGACATATTAAAAAAAAAAGGGCCAGGGATATAGCTCAGTGGTACAAGTGCTTGCCTGGCAAGCCTGGTCATGAGTTCAATTCCCAGTACAAAAAAAAAAGAGGAATTGAGGAAATGTTTGTTGCATGGCTAGGCTCACCTACCTTCAAGCAGGCACTCAAAAAATAACAGGCAGTATTTTCTTACTTTAAGGTTATAGTAAATGCAGCTTCAGGATGAGCTAGTTTTTTTTTTTTTTTTGACGGTACTGGGGATCGAACTCAGGACCCTGCGCTTGCTAGGCAGGCGCTTATTCCACTGAGCTATATCCCCAGCCCAGGATGAACTAGTTTTAAAGTTAAAAGCAGTTCTAATTTTATGGCCAAGTCTTCAGCTATAGTTCAGAAAGCTTGTAAATTGAGCCCAAGAAATCGAGCAGTATTTCTTCAAGAAGTACTATGATCGGCAGGGGATGGAATGATTGGACAGTTTCAGGTTCTTACTCTGCCTCCATCACTGTGGCTATGCTATTCTGTTTGAGTAGGGGGTCTCGCAACAGAAAAGGTTTGAAAGACACCAATATACTGACAAGAGTTGCTGAATTGAGAATTAGGACACCTGCAGTACTAGGCTACTACTACTTGACAGTGGGCAAATCACTTCCCATAAATTCCATAGCTTCCTCTACTTTAAATAATAGAGCCAACTCAATTCGAATAGTCTATGAATCACAGAATATTGAGTTCAATTTCCATAGAAGAAATTTCAGGATTACTAGATTACTAGAAAAGGAAGCAAACAGTTTATAACTCTCTCAAATTGTAAATCCATAACAACACATTCTGCTGGGCGTGGTGGCAAATGCCTGTAATTGCAGCACTCAAGAGGCTGAGGCAGAGGATTGTTGAGAGTTTGAGACCAGCCTTGGCTACAATGTGAGCTCAAGGCCAGCCTGAACTGCATAGCGAGACCCCATCTCAAAAGGACAAAAAAAATTCTCCATATTTACAGATTCCACAAAAGCACACAAGAATTCTTAGCTTACAGTATCTTATCCTCAGGAAAAGTAGACATTCTCCACTACACTATAAGCAGCTTGAGGGTGGAAAATGTTTTATTCATTTCTATTTCCAACATTTAGCATATGTCTTGTTGTGAAACAGGAACCCAGTAAATGTTTAGTACATGGCTCAATGTACATCAGTCTTTATTCAAAAGACTGTCAAGAGTGTATGGTTCGTGCTCTGTGATCCTGGCCTCCTGGGAATGACTCACATCTTACTTTAGTAAACAGTGATGTGGGTGTGCCACTGAGCCCCTACCTATCTTGTAGGACTTAAATGATTACACCTTAGCAACCAAAGCCAAAAAAGGAAATTAGTAAAATGTCATAGCCTCAAGGAAGAGGTCTTACCTGGACCACCTGCCATGGGAAATCCTGCCTCCATTCTAACTGAATTTCCAGCTCCCATGGGACCATTCATTCTCACATCTTGGCTTCGGTTTTGAGCCAAAGCCAGGTTGATAGCACCTTCCCCTGAAAATGACAGTCAAATTATAAAAAAGAAATCATCAGAATAAAATCCAAGTTTTATTTAAAGAGGTACATGAGGTACAGCTTTAGTTTTCTGTGTTTTTGAAGAATTATGGTAACTTTACTACTACAAAAGAAGATGGGTTGATATTACGTGTGTCTTTCTTCGGCCCATCTGCACAGGCTTATTTATATGAAACATACAAGTATAACCAATTCTACTGCTGCTTACAGTAGGGAAAACGGGCAATTATTAATAATGCTTAATATCACAAGGAGCTTCGAACTCTGAGTATTTTCAACTATCTCACTTTGTGTGTGTGTGTGTGTGTATGTGTGTGTATGCATGAGCACACACAAGAAAACACGTTCTCAAAAACTCTCAAAATTCTAGATTTCCTTTGGGGAATTTACAAGCAGAAATATGTGTAGGCTTAATAGAGAAAGACATGATGGTATGGGGGCACTGTAATACTTGTGGCTAAAATAGCAATTTCCTTTCAATAACTGCAACATAAAAAGATTTCTAACACAGAAATTCATGCAAAGCAGGTAGGCTGCTACTACTGTACATCTGAGACACTTGATAGTAAGGCCATAATTTGTATAGGATTTTGTTTTTGCTTTTGAGGGTACTGTGGACTGAATCCAGGGTCTTGCACATGCTAAACATGGGCAATATGCTAACTCCTAGTTACTATACAGGATTTTTTATTATTTATTTATTTACAGGGTTTTTAATACTCACAAAACTTTACCCCTTTTGAGCTTCACAATAGCCTAATAGGTAATGCACTAACTGTGTCCCAATTAAGTAGACCCTGAACTTAGATGCAACATAAAAGGGGTTTCTGCAACAAGTTTCAGAATGCTACTTGGGCTTAATCCTCAATTTTGACTATGAAAGACACTGCCTTGTAGACAGTTGAAATGTAGTTAGCTTATGGCTGAGGGGTTGCAATGCTGTATTCCAAAAGTCTTGCCATACTATAAAGTCTCGGTTTATGGTAGGATAATAAAACAGGAAGGAGATGAGGGTATGACAGTTTCCTCCATTGATGTAGGCCGGCTTTCTGTGTTTATTTTAAGTAGGGAGGTTGGCTGGTCAGGGAACAACATCTTACCAAAAAGGGAATAATCACTGGGGGATATAACATACTCTGACTTGCCTATAAGTTAAAAGAGGAAGAGTTAAAAGAGGAAGAGAATACAGGTTTTGAGAGTTTCCACCAGTAAGAAGTAACTGAAAATATACAAAACTTGCTAAGATATTCTAAGCAGAAAGAGTTTTTTATTAATTTTTTTTGGTACCGGGAATCGAACTCAGGACCTTGCACTTGCCAGGCAGGATCTTTGCTGCTGAGCTATATTTCCGGCCAGAAAGAGTTCTTGAAATGGTATCAGGTTGTGTCATTCTTTTGCTTAAAATTACTCTATTGCTTTCTACTGTTTTAGAAGTAAAAGCCAAAGTTAACAGAGAATACAAAGCCTCATCTAGTCCAGTGGTGATCAGCAGAAACATGAGCCACACATGCAATACAAAATTTTCTAGAAGCCACAGTACAAAAGGTAAAAAAAAGATGAAAATAACTATAACATTTTATTGAACCTAATATATCCACTATATTATTATTTCAACATATAATCGATACACACGTTAGTAATGGGCTATTTTACACTATTGGGGGGTACCACCTTTTAAAAATCCAATGTATTTTACACTTACAACATATGTCAGTGTGGACTAGCTACATTTTCAGTGCTCAACAGCCACATGTGGCTTGTGGCAACCATGTCAGACAGCCCAGGTCTAGCTCTTGCCTTACTTCTGTAATCTCACCTCATGTTATTTTTTCCTACAATAACAAAGATTCAGCCTCTCTACTTCTTAGTTTCTTAGCCACACAAAGCTGCATCTTACCTCAAGGCCTTTCCATGTACATGTTGTTCCCTCTGCCTAAAAACAGTTCTCTGCATTCTTCCCATAGCTAGCTTCTCAATTTTCATGTAATCTAAATGCTACATGCCCAAACAGGCCTCCTTCACATCTTATCCAAGGTCAGGTCACCCTCGTCAGAACACCTTATTATTTCTTCACAGCACATCCCATGAAATTACTTGTTCACTTGTTTTCTTATTTGCCTCCTTATCACCATAGAAGTTAATCATAAATCTGCTTTAGTTTTTTACATATGTTGTTTCAGCAAAATTATTAATAACATTCCTTTTCACTCTCAAAAGTGTCCTAATTTAGATGATAAATTATAGTGTCACCTAACTATATCCTTTATACGTAGAAAAGTACCTGGCATATGGTACTTTGGTAGGTGCTTAGTACTTATTATGAGTAGTCTGCTTACAAAGAATTATAACCCTTTCTATATTACAAATGCATTTCTTTTTACCAATTTTGCATGCATGCTTGTATCTGGTAATCTGAACAACTAATTTGAAGACAACAATATGCAATATAACAACCATTGGTGAATTCCTACCATTTTGTCTAATGAAGCTTCTGTATCATTTCCGTTTTTTTAAAGTATTTTTTATTCTCTTTACTGGTTTGATCAATCTTGTATTCTTACATCTGGTAATCTTAGCAACTTCATTAAAGATAACAACATGTACTATAACAACCACTGTTAATTCCTATCATTCTGTTTTGAAATCCTGTATCATTTTTATTGTTTTTGCTTTGTTTTGTTTTTGTCTATTTGTTGTTATTTTGTTATTTTTAAAAATCTCTTTAAAATAAAAAAATATGCATTTCTAGAAAATCTCATATTCTGTAATAAATCTCACACTGAAAAGTAGGCTTGATGGGAAAAACAGGATTGGGGCATACTCAAAACCTATGAGGCTTTGTAACTACAGCTCTAATAAAAATAATAATTAGTGAAGCAAAATATTCCAAAACAATGGAATAGAAATGCCTGGTTAAAGATGCTGAGACACTGCAGATCCAGTGACCCTCTGAAACGGGGGCTGCTATTAAAGGAGGCACAAAGAAAGAACAACCATTCACAAGCTGAGAGCCATGCAAGTGCTGGGATGCATGTCTGGGGAAGGTGCTGAATGTAAATTTTAATTTTTAATTTTTTAAAAATAGAGATGAAACCTATGCAGTGGCTGAACTAAAGGCTTTTTATCTTACTGACAATTATAATTCTATTTCCACTACATCAGCTCCCCTTGTTTTTTTAATAGAAAAACCCACATATGAATAAACACAATTTCTACATATTGTTATTCCCTTAGTTGCCAACCGCATATAAATGGATTGATGTCAGAAAAACACAAGAACACTTGTGGCTCCCAAACTTACCAATTAGGGGCTCACAAACTTCATCCTGGGGGCCAAATCATGGCCACTACCTGTTTATTTAAATAAAGTGCTACTGGAGCCCAGCCATGTTCATTCATTTACACATTACCTATGGCTATTTTTGCCAAATCTCAAAAGTTAAATATTTGTAACACAGATCTTATAGTCCACAAAGCCAGAAACATTTATTCCTGGTCCTTTAGAGAAAAGTTTGTAGACTTTTGCTTTTGATCATCATGAACCTATAAAACTAATGCCCTCAGAAAACTCAGACTTATTATTCTCTCTCTGGCCAAAACTCAAAAGAGGAAAGGTACAAGAAATATTCTTTAATGGACAATAGACTGTTGGGAGGAATAACCTGTTCCTCAATCCTGGCAGCTGAGTCCATGACAACAGTGACACTTCCTCTTCAACTAGGAAAAGTCATTATCCCAGTCCCAGGTTCACAATAGCCACAACTTTTCACACCTGCCTCAATTCCCAGGAGTGTGGAAAAAAGACAAAGGGAGACCATCTGGGACACATTAAAGAACTTTCTGTATTATGGTAATCAGTTTTATAAATTTCATAATTTCTAAAAATATATATTTCCTACTTTACTTCCTTGCTAGTACTTATGTTTTAATTTATGGCTATACTACTAAGGGGAGCTAGTATTTTACCCTTTCAAGATCTTGTAGGAAGTAGATCTGATTAAGAAATTAGTGTTTTCTTCTCCAGCAATAAACCCCTAGCAGTTAAGGTTCCAAAGCTCTTTTAAACTCAGGCACACAGGTGCCAGGAGTGGTTGTGCATGCCTGTAATCCCAGCACCCAGGAGCCTTGAGGCAGGAGGATTTTAGAGAGTTCAAGGCCAGGCTGGCCTACATAGTGAGTACAAAACCAGCCTGAGCTACATATTGGGACCCTGTCTCAAAAAACAAAAAACAAAACTCAGGCACATAGTAACAGACTATAATACATCTGTAGTTTAAAAAAAAACACTATGCACTCCCTAAAGTATAAACAGGTTATATGTTATTTTATCCAACACTTCATCCGATATATTGCTGTGAATTGATTTTCCTTTTTGAATTCTTTCAAATGATCCAACAATTATTTCATAATGAACTGGTTATTGTTTAAGCCATTATTTTCTCATTTATCAAGTGAGTATAGGGTCAGTAGGGCTTGGGCCACAAGAACAAGGGAAGGCTGGAAGCACTGGCTGCCACTTTGTTTGAATCAACACAGGAGGGAAAGAGAGGGTTCTGGTTTACTTTCTCCCCCAAAGAGAAGAAATCCGTGTGTTCTACACTTAGTACTCAGACTTATCATGAGTTTGTCTCCCTTACTAAGGTCATGAGCTCCTTTATGTTCGTGACAGCAAAGAACATATTTTATTCATCATTACATTCCAAGTGTTAAAGCAAAGTGGTACTATTATATGCTGCCTTTGCTTTCATTCAACACAAAAGAGCCTAACATGTACCGAGTGAGCCAGAGATACAAAAGTTAGCAAAACCAGAGTTGGCCCCTGCCTTACAGTCTATGGGTGAATAAAAAACCAGAGTTGGCCCCTGCCTTACAGTCTATGGGTGAATAAAATAATAACCAAATAACTGCTTTAATGAAGTGTAAGATAAATGTTCTGAGATAACAAGACTTTGTGAAAACGTATTACGAAGGACTCTGATGTAGGGTGTTCAGAAAATACATTCTCAAGACTCAGGCTAGTATAGAAGGCTGAGTAGACACTGACTAGTGGGGAGGGACTGAGCTCACATACAGAAGAGATCAACGCAAGGGGCCTGCGGGAGATGACAAAACTGTGTTCAGGCCCATAGAAACAAAAGAAAGGCTGAGAAACTAGAAAGTAGAGAGGAAGACAGTAGAGTTATTCAGATAAGCCTGGATAAGAAGGCAGAGGTCAGACCACGCAAGGCCTTAGGTCATGGTAGACTTTGGTCTTTATTCTCTGAACAACAGCAAACAGAGTTTTAGGTCTGGTGTATATGTGTGTGTCTGTGTTGGCCGTATTTTTGTTTTGAAAAGTGTCAGCCCAGTGAAAGGGTCTGAAAAATGACCATTGCTATAAAAGGACTATTAGGGCCTCCTAATCTGTCAGATGAACGAAGAAAATACTAAAAGTTTAATATTCCTATGGTAGAAGGAAGCAATTGAAATTGGATATTCTTTTTTCCCCAGTATAGTAATGGAGATTAAATCCAGAACTTTGCACTGAACTACATCCTCGGCCTTTAAAATTTTGTTTAAATTTTGAGACAGGGTCTTGCTAAGTTGCCCAGGCTGTGTTCAAACTTGGTATCCTCCTGACTCAGCTTCCTGGAGTGGTGGGATTATAGGAGTGCATGACTATGTTGGGTAAAATTATATGTTCTTTAAAAGACAAATCAGTTCCTGGTCAGGATACCAGTAAAATTAGTCAGAGATGGATGGCTGAAGTTAGCCAAAGGAATAGGGGCTGAGGGTACAGATGTTAAAGAGCACTGCGGCCCAGCAAGAGCCTCAATTCCCCTTTATCCTAAGGTGCTGCAATATGAAGCACAGGTTACATGAGTTACTTGGCATTCTGAAGCATAAGAGCAGAGAAACACAGGGCAGCATGAGAAATCATGCTAAATTCTGTTGTATTTTGGTCACAATAGGCATGTGGCAAAGTCAAAAGACCTTCAATCTGAACGGAGAGGATCCCCAAATCCCGAAGCTGCTGATTGTTGCTCTGAGCCAGGATCCGTAGCCGCTCAGCTGCTTCCCGGGGAATATTGAATGTCACACGCACACTGTTCCATGGCTCCACTTTCTGTACTTTTAGCTTGCTGGATTCTTGGTCATAAAGGAAAAAGAATAATATTAGTAATTTTATAGCTACTAGAAGACAGCAAACAAGAAAAACGTAAGACATTTCCCTATTCAACAAGGCTTCAAATGTAATCCTCGTTTTGCCACTTAGTACCTGAGAAACCAAAAACAGGTTTTTAAACTGACATGTTTCTTTCCTCTAAATCCACGAAAAACTAACAGTGGATATGCAAAAAGTAACTCAGCCCAGGATCTGACATACCACAGGTAGTGAATGAATGGAAAGCAGATGTGGTAAGGAATATATGAAAAAGAAAGAAAAGTTTAAATTAGCTAACAAATGTCACTTCCAGACTTCCCAGTTCAATGTATGTGAATTGAGAAGCTGAGAACATATATGCTTCAACTTTGAAATAAAAATTCATAAACATGCTGGATGCAGATATGTCAGGTACAGAGTATTAGAGAATTTGCAGCTACAATTTGCTAAATTTAAGGACTAGCGCAAGAAAAAGACATGAGCAGATTTATTCATAATATTTTATAAAGCATTATCTCTCCAAATTAATTTCATGCTTAGAATTTTAGTAATCATATTTAAAAATTCACTGGGCATCTCTGTGCAAGTATTTATAGAGATAAAACACTTCTTTCAGTTTCTTCTACTTGCTTTAATCTAAAGAGGGCTGAATAAATTCTTGATTTTGTTTATATCTTTGATTTTAAAAATTTCCCTACTTTTAACTGGAATGTACGGTTGGGGATACAGCTCAGTGGCACAGTGCCTGCTTGGCAAGTGAAAAATCCTGAGTGCCTGGTACCAAAACAAAACAAAAAAAACTGGAGTGCAGTTTCCAGGCTGAGGCAGGAGGATCTTTGCAAGTCTGAGACCAGCCTGGGCTACAAAGTGAGCTTAAGGCCAGCGTGAACTGCATAGCGAGACCCTGTCTCAAAAAGACAAAACAAAAACAAAGCAGACTGAATCAATAAATAAATCCATCAATGAACAATACTCAGGCCCAACCAGGTCCCTATATTATCATATTATATGATATATATCACATAACTATAGTTACAATGATGGTAAATAAGATAATTTCAACATATAAAATTTTCTAATAATATGCATGTTAAGTGATCCTTAACTATTATCTTGTTTTGTTTTCTGTCTTTTTGATTTTTTTTTTTTTTTTTGCGGTACTGGGGATTGAACTCAGGACCTTGTGCTTGCCAGGCAGGAACTTATTCCACTGAGCTATATCCCCAGCCCTTTTCTGTCTTTTTGAGACAATGTCTCCCATGAAGTTCAGGCTGCCCTTGAGTTCACTTTGTAGCCCAGGCTGCCCTTGAACTCATAAGGATCTTCCTGCCTCAGCCTCCTGAGGGCTGGGATTACAGGTGCCAGCCACCACGCCTGGCACTATTGTTTTGTAAAACCCACAACACAAAGACCTTTAAAAAAAGCCTCCCTAGCTGGGGTGTGGTGGCGCAGGCCTGTAATCCCAGCACTCAGGAGGCTGAGGCAGGAGGATCCTTATGAGTTCAAGACCAGACTGGGCTACAAAGTGAGCTCAAAGCCAGCCTGAACTACATAGTGAGACCCTGTCTCAAAAAAGCCTCCCTCTAGACCTCAAATCTTAAAGAAATAAAAACACAGTGGTAAAAACCTAATTAGTACTCGATCAAATTGGTGTGTGATAAAAGAATAAAACCTGGGCTTATTGCTGTGTCTCAAGGGATTAGATAATTGTACTAACCAGAAAAGATGGCGAACATCCAAACCAAGTTTCAAAATCACAAATGTCTACCAGACCCAGATAAGTTATCTAAATGTGTGAAGAACTCAGGACACTGAGGCAGGACTGCAAGTTCAAGACCAATTTAGTGAGACCTTGTCTGAAGAAGGGGATGGGCTGGGGATGTATCTCCTCAGGGGTACAGTGCTTGTTCAGCATCGATGAGTCCCTAAGTTCAATTCCCAGTAGCCACAAATAAACATACAAAATAAAATATGTGAAAAGGCCAGATAAAAACTGTGACAAATTGTTCTCAGTAGCAGCTGCAATTTAACTTCAACTGGTAAAGGAGGAGAGCTTGATGTTATTTTTAAAGACAAATTGTAAAGATTAGAATTTTAAATAAAATTTTATTTATTTTAAAGTTTTTTATTTTAAAAATTTTTAATATTTTGGCAGTGCTGTGGATCAAATCCAGGGTCTCGTGTGCTAGGCAACCACTACTTGAACTATACCCTAAATCTTTAATTTATTCTGAGACAGAATCTCATTAAGTTTCCTAGGCTGGCCTTGAACTTGCAATCTTCCTGCTTTAGCCTCGGGAGTAGCTGGGATTGAAAGCGTTTCCCATTATACCTGGCTCAATCTAAAAGCATTGCAATGAAGCTGAAATGCTAAAAACAAGACACTTAAGTACTAAAATGGGCAAATAGCATACGGCTGCAGGCTGGATTCAAAAGGCTTTTAGTGACCTCTGATAAAACTTTTTTTTGTTTTGAGACAGGGTCTTGCTGTGTAGCTCAGGCTGGCCTCAATCACAAGGTCCTCCTGCCTCACACTCCAAGTACTGGGATTACAAGGCGCCACCATGCATAGCAGGCTACTGCTGATAAAACTTAAGAGAACAAATTTAAAACACATTATATATAAACTCATAGAATAATAGGTTTTTCTAAGGTTTACGGGGTCTTAAAGATTCAGTTTGTTTGTTTGCTTATATGTTTGTTTTTTATTTATTTTTTGTCTTTTTGCTATGCAGTTTCAGGCTGGCCTTGAGCTCATTTTGTAGCTCAGGCTGGTCTGCAACTTGCAACTATCCTCCTGCCTCAGCCTCCCAAAGGTGGGATTATAGGCGTGCGCCACCACGCCCGGCTAAAGATCCAGTTTAACCTTGTCAATTTATAGGTAAGGAAAAAGATCAAAGCTAAAAACAAATAAATTTGGGTCTTGAGAATTACTTCTATCTACTATAAGAGGTAAGGATTCTTATGTTAAGCAATACTTTATTAGCTCAGTTCCTCCACGTACACAAAGAAACACAAAGCATTTCTATCTTTAAAAATCCTACCATAACAATTTTGCAATTAAAATCAGCCTTTCAACCTTGTTCAGCAAACTTGGTAAAACTCAAGATCACCATGGAAGGGAACATACGTCAGAAGAGCAACAAAAAAGAAATAATAAAGCAAATTACCCATGTGTAATAAACTGGGCACATTCTTTAATATGGTATCCAATTTCCATTTGAAGTCTTTATCATCTATATTTCCTTTGAAGGCCACAAAAATTGTGGAATCCTCCAAAACACTATCATTTTTTGTGTCATCATCTTCTAGCCCAGAGTCAAAATCCATCTCTGAGTCTTCCACTGTTGATGAACACAAGGAAGTATAGATGTCTTCTAAGTTTGGGAGGTCATCCAAAACCATGGTGAATATTATCCCAGAAACATGCCAAGTGGACAATGAGAAAACCTTTGAAAAGAGAAAATGAAAAAAGAGTATTATAAGGCATTCAACAATATATAATCCATAGTTCTGTGACAACTAATTTGTCAAGTAATGAGATGTACCATAAAAATTAAGAGGTATCAAGACGGTTGAGTGGTCTAAGGCACCATAAAAACTAAGAAGCAATAAAGAAGAATAATTACAGAGAAGTTAAACTTTAATAAAGATATTTTAAAATAATTCATTCTTAAAAGTAACAGAACTAAAAATAAATCAGTCTTAAATTTTATATTACATGCTACCTTTTTGTAAGTCTAGACTATCAGGAGGCAATTACAAAAGACTATAAGAAAAATACTTTCAGACAAAACTAAAAATTAAAAAATTCTTTCTCTCTTTTTTTTTTGAGACAGAGTCTTGCTTTGAAGCGCAGGCTGGCCCTTAACACACTATGCGGCCCTAGCTGGTTTTGAACTCAAGGTAATCCTTCTGCCTCAGCCTCCCAAGTGCTCACATCACAGGTATGCGCCACCACACACAGCTAAAATTTTTTTTTTTTTGTACCAGAGATTGAACTCAGGACCTTGTGCTTGCCAGGCAGGTGCTTGTGCTGCTGAGCTACATCCCCTGCCCTAAAAAAGTTGTTCCTGACTATCAGTTTGGATAAGCCTTTGGTTGATTTCGGAGGAAGGAATGTATGCTGACAAGAGCCTGCAAGCAGCCAATGTTTCTGAAGGCCTCCTTTTTCTAACCGTTGAACCATAACTAACCAACTAAACGCAGCTGGTAATCAACTAAAATCCTAGTCTTTCATGAGAACCATTTTAACTAACTCTTAAAAAGGTTAACAGCAGTGATATGACTGAAAATAATTATTCAGAAAATTTTTATAAAAAGAACATTGTTTAGTATGCATTGATGGAGGCAAAGAATTGTCTGGAACTGAAATTACTTTTTAATTTTTAGCTCCAAAGAAGTTACATTTTCTGCTATTTTCAGTTATGTTGCCCATTGAACAGTGTATGTACTGAAGATCACATAGTATGGCTACTTCTTCCATTAGCTTTGAGATTAAAGATTACTTTCTTAGGGCCAGGAATGTAGCTCTGCACACAAGCGCCCACCTGGCAAGTACAAGGGCCTGAGTTCGATTTTTGGTACAAAAAAAAAATCACATTCTAAACTAAAAAGTAAATGAGGGGCAACATACTTTCCAGGTCCCCTTCTGTCTCTTTTAGGCAGAAGCTATCTTTCCCTCAGTAAATACTTGCTGCTCTAAAAAAGGTAAATAAAATAATTGTCAGCATTTTTGCTAGGCAAGAAGGGCATGGAAACAAGAACCTCACTTAGGGAACGAGGGCCGAGAAGGTACTAGGGAGGCTGGATATGACTGAAGTATGTTACATACATGCAAATGTCACAATGAAACCCACTGTTTTGTACAATTAATATGTACTATAGGGGCTGGGGATATAGCTCAGTGGAATAAGCGCAAGCGCAGGGTCCTGAGTTCGATCCCCAGTACCGCAAAAAAAAAAAAAGTACTATTAAAATTTTAAAAGAAAATAAAATTATTTAAGCCTGAAGAAACAACTTAATACAAATTTTGTAATTTTTAAAAATTCACTCTGTAAACCATAATAACAACTTTTTCAGGAAAAAAAAGATAAGAAAAATGCCGAAAATAAATCTCTTAAAATACAAACAGTGATTCTTTTAGGTTGGTGAGGTCACGGATACATTTTCTTTTTCCATTTCTCAATATGCTATAAATCATTAAGAAATTAAAAAAACAGCTGGGGACACAGCCCACAGTAGAGCACTTGTCTAGCACACATAAAGCTTTCTGTTCCATCTCAAGACTGCACCAGAAAGAAAGAAACAAAAGGAAAAGGAAAAAGGGAAAGAAAAAAGTATACACTTCTAAAAAGAGTTTAATTTAGCCAGATGTGGTGGCCCATGCCTGTAATCCCAGCAGTCTGGGAGGCTGAAGCAGCCGGACTACAAGTCCCAGCCCAAACTGGGCAATTTAGCAACTCTGTCTAAAGAAAAAAAAGTTTAACTTTTCTCCATTAAATAGTAAATAAGCTTTCAGAGGAAAAGCTTTCTAAGAACTAATCTAAACAATATATCCTTTCTAGAACCAGGAGTGGTGGTGCACATCTGTAATCTCAGCACTACAGAGGCTGAGGCAGGAGGATGGTTACAAATTCGAGACCAACCTGGGCTACAAAATGAGCTCAAGGCCAGCCTAAACTACATAGCAAGACTGTCTCACAGAGACTCCCCCAAAAATCAAAACAAAAAACCTCCAATGTATCTTTTCTAGACAGGCATAGTGGTGCATGCCTGTAATCCCACCACTTAGTAGGCTGAGGTAGGAGGATTGCGGTGAGTTTGACATGAGCACAGGCTACATAGTGAGTTCAAGACCAGACTGGACTGCACATCAAGATCCTGTCTTCAAAAAAAAAAATTATATCCTTTCTAGATATGACTGTCACAACTGAACAATATGATTTGTTTGTGTGTGTGTGGGGGGTGTTTGTGTGTGTCTTTTTGAGACAGGGTCTCACTTTTCAGTTCAGGCTGGCCTTGAGCTCACTTTGTAGCCCAGGCTAGTCTCAAACAAGCAAGGAACTTCCTGCCTCAGCCTCCCAAGTGCTGGTATTATAGGCATGCACTACCACCACCCAGCTTGAACAATGTGATTTAGGTAGTTAAATAAAAGCTGGGCCAGTGGCTCATCACTGTAATTCTGAGGAAAGCTGAAGCAGAAGGATCAAGTTCAATTTCACCTGGGTACCTTAGCAAGACCCTGTCTCAAACCAACCAACCGAACAGTAGATGTTTTTAAGAGGTACATCACCTGGGGCTCAACCACCCCCTAATATCACAACAGCAATTTGAAAAAAATTCTCTAGAAACTACCACCTGCATTTAATTACCAACTGCATTTTACAAATTCTAATGAACCTTAGTGGTACATAAACAAAAATTGATAAAAGATTTTCAGGGCTAAAAAGCTGCTCCTCAGCAGGACAAAAGACTGATCATTTGAACTGCTTTAAAAACTGCAGCTATTTACCAGTGATTCCAAAATTAGGACTACAAAAAAAAGTAAACATTTCCCAAAAGAATCTTAAACTGGAAAGAGGATGAACAATTAAAGAACCTGAGGGTCAAGCATATCAGTGGCACAAGTGCCTGCTCAGCAAGCCAAGATCCTGAGTTTGATTCCTGGTACCAAAAAACCCCCAAATCCCTTGACTTTAAGGTGGGTTTGATGGCACATGCCTGCAATCCCAGCACTCAGGAGGCTGAGGCCAAAGGATCACTAAAAAGCTCAAGGCCACCCTGGGCTACATATTGATTTAAAGGTCATTCTGGATTATATAGTGAGACCCTGTCTCAAAAAACAAAACTAAGCAAACAAAACAGCCCCTCAATTGTGATGGTCTCTTAACAAGGTCATTGATCAGTGTAACTTGGAAAACTCTCTATTGGCAGACATACCAAATCTGTACTAATCTCAAATGAGGAATTATCAGTTCTAAAACATCATGGGTAGTACATTAAACACATAGACACAAATGAACTCAGTTGCTGGCCTCTCCTCCAAAAAATTTTTTTAAAGAAAATTATTTTAGATAATGTATTTGTTAAGATATTTACTTAAAAATCAAGTTTTTATTAAATCATTTAGTACCATAATAACTGACTAATCCTCAACTGAACTGCAGTTCACTGAACTGCTCTTAGAGAAAATAGACTACAGGTCTTTAAAAGACTCACTTGTTCACTTATCTGTCACAAGACAGCACAATCTGTCTAGATTTGCTAAAATTCATCAGCAGTTACCTTGCTTACCACATAATAAATTTCCAGGTCACTTAATGATTTTTTACTTCTTATATAGGGTTCTTTTAACCTTTTATAAAGAATTAATAATAAATGTGACATTCAGAAAAAAATGTAAAAGAGCAAAAGCAAGCATATTATTCTCCTTCCAGTAAAAAATCAATTCAGGGTTATCAAATAGCTCCAGCTGATGAAGAAATTAACTAGAAATCAATTATTTTTTATAGAAGAATGCCAACTTAAATGCAAAAAAATGATTGAAAAGTTACAACTTTTTAAGAGCTAATAAAATAATTCATAGGCAAGGATCATTATGACAAATCAAATATCATATGGAAAACTGAAAGAGAACTGGATATTCAAATAGTGCCAAAGCATCATCCCAGGATCTGCTGTTGGAGAAGATAAAATTGTAACCACAATTGAATGACCTGACTGTCACCATCTGAATGACATCTTAGCATCATTAAGAAACAACCAGAAATTATGTGCAATACCAACTGCAGAGCATTGCCTATAGAAGATTCTTGACCAAAATATTTAATCTTATTCTGATGTCTTTTTTTTTTGGCTTCTGTAACTCTTCAATAGGAAACAGAGTGTATAACTTAAATACAATCATGAAAAAAAAAATAAATCCAGAGTGTAGGATTTCTATAGGACAACTGTTTGGTCTCTTCAATAAGTGGTTGTGGCGAAGGAATAAAGTGAGTGCGAATTATCATCCACTAACAGAGATTTCAAAGTTGGCTGTGGTGGCGCACGCCTGCAATCCCAGCACTTGGGAGGCTGAGGCAGGAGGATGGTTGCAAGTTCGAGACCAGCCTGGGCTACAAAGTGAGCTCAACACCAGCTTGAACTGCATAGCGAGACCCTGTCTCAAAAAGACAAAAAACAAAACAAAAAACCCAAAATGACAGATAATACTATAAAAACCAAAGGGTTAACATTTTTTTGGGCTTTATCTCCTATATAAAGTTTCACTCACCGAAATATCTTGCTTAATTTTTGTCATTTATTCAGGTCATCTTCCAAGTCCAAACAAGTTGGCATTTTTAGGGCTTGTATTTCAAGGTAGCAGCCCAATCAAAATTCTAAACAGGGAAGGGGAGATATAAAAATCACAGTATTACACAGAAATTACAGAGATGACCTACCTTTGCAACACAATTCAGTGCAAATATAAATTATCAAATTAATGCTTGCATCTTCAGAGAATGTTTACAGACTTTCCATTAAATCTACAGAGTATTTTTTCCTGAGATCTTGAATTCCTCATTGGCTAGCATTCATAAGGTATGAAAGCAAAACTCAGGAATTAACACCATCTTCACTTAATCACCAATCACTTAAGCACATTAGCACTCACTTACAATCCCAGCATTCAAGGAAGCTGAGGCAGAAGGATTGGAAGTTCAAGGCCAGTCTAAGTAATTTAGCAATTTAATGAGACACTATCTCAAAATAAAAAATACTTAAAGAGGGCTGGGGGTACAGCTCAGTGCAAAGGCCCTGGTTTCAATCTCCAGTATCAACCCACCATCCCCAAAATTCTAGCCCTTGAATCCTTCTTATCAAAATGAACTAACCTGGGGCTGGGGATATAGCTCAGTGGAATAAGCGCCTGCCTAGCAGGCGTAGGGTCCTGAGTTCAATCCCCAGTACCGCCAAAATGAACTAACCTCATGCCACAATGTTTGCAGACACTTAAAATGAAATTATTTTGTAAACACAATAGAGGACCCATGTCTTCTAACAGTCAAATTTACTTTTTAAATTTCATAAAGTATAAATGTTTTTCCTATTTTATTCATGTATCTATACATTTTATGTTTTTCATTAAATTTTCAGTTTAAGTTCTGAAGTTTCTTTTCTGAGATAGGATATTGCTATATAGTTCAAGCTGACTGGAATTATATGCCCAGGCTGACCTTGAATTTGTGGCAATCCTCCTGTCTCAATCTCCTGAGTGCCAGGATTAAGGTGTACACCACACCTGGCTTTAGTTCTGAAGTACTCTTTCTGGCAGATGCACAAATTATGCACAACAAATGCACTTTGGCATGCTTGAGGAAAAAACACCCGTTTTAATAAGGTAGTATCAGTTTACAGCATCTTTGAGTGTTATGATTTTACATTACTGCCAAGTACTGATTTATAATCTTGAAATTTTAGATATATACTAGTAGTTAACTTATAAGTAATAATTACAGAATAAAACTACCTCTTAATAATTATCTCTTTTTTGTTGTTTTTTGAGACTGGGTCTCACTATGTTGTTCAGGCTGGTGCTGAACACTGTATATAGCCCAGGCTGGCTTGAATTCTCTTCCTGCTTCAGCCTCCCTGGGATTATAAGCATGTGCCACCATGCCTGGCTCCATTAATTATTTTTTAACTCATCTAAAAAGGTCATTTTTAAGTGAGGCCATAAAGGACATTTCAATAAATCTAAGAACAAAGAGAGTAAGAATGAGCCCTTCCTATAGTTTTGCTTCCATCAGTCAATGACTCTGCTGATGATGCACTGAAATTATAAATTCAAAATAAAATCAAGAAGCAAAGGCCTTTCCCTTTTAAAACAATAGTAAACCTTGAACTAGGTAAAAAAAATGCAAATAAAAATTGCAAAATTTCTAGAAAATGGTAAGAAAACTAGAGAGAGAATTGCTATGTGTAGGTTTCTAGAATATAGCAAAATCAGTGAGTAAAAATGGAAATTCACGGCAATAAAGTATCTGTCAGAGGTGGGGGGATAGAAAGAATGAAAATAAATGACTTAAAATTTTGATTCAACATTAGGAAAAAAACAGTGAACTGAAAGAAAGCAAAATGAAATTAATACAGATAAACAGAAATCAGAAAATAGAAAAAAGTAGCTGAGCAAATAAATCCAAGCACTATTATACCAAGAGAAAACAGTTAAACTAGTTAATTGAATTAAGCAAAAAGGGAAAAACTAAATATATAAAACAAGAAAATACAAAAACAAAGGAAATGAAACAAATCACTAGGACTATTTTGCGTAAGCTTTTGTTCATTATTATATAAACATGCTAGTACTCCATGCACCACACATAAATTAATGAAAATTACAACTAATTGTTTTTTGTTTGTTTCAGCTGTAGTATGGATTGAACTACGAATTTGCACTGAGCTATATCACCACCCCTTTTTATTTTTTGAGACAGGGTCTCGATAAATTGTCCAGGCTAGGCTCAAACTTGTAATGCTCTTGTCTCAGCCTCTTATGTAGCTGGAATTACAGGCCTGTGCCAATGTGCTTTGCTCACAATTAACCCTTTAAACAGCATGCAAGTCTAATGGTCTGAAATTGTTTCAGAATACGTATGTATACATGTATGTATTAGAGGAACTAGAGTGTGGGCATATGTATATATTAAAGGAATTAGAAAGTGTTCATATATATGAAGCAAATATAACATGAATATCAAAGCTAACACAAATTGAAAACAGAAAGGTACAGACAAATCTCTCACATTGCTCAATCTCTCTTATACTGATGTAAGACTCTTAAAAATTTTTTAAATAGACTCTGGCAGTTTACTAAAAGAATAACAATACATCATAGTCAAGTGAAGTTCTAGGGACTGCAAGGAAGACAGTATTAGAGAACTAAGGGAAAGTTATGTGATCATCTCTGTAAGATATTAAAAAGTAATTTGATGAAGTTCAGCAACCCTTAATTATAATTTTCTTTAAAATTTCAAATGAATTTTTTAAAAAGTTTCTTAACATGGTAAAATACATTTTCTCAGCCCAAAAGTCAGGGCTCACTGTGTAGACTGGTGGTACAGCGTTTACATTGGCAAGGTACTGGGTTTGATGCTGGCGGTGTATGGTGAGGGGCTTGATTAATGGGGAAAGATGGGAGGCATTTGTCACAGAAATCAGGAAGAACATAGAAACCTATGATATTTACTGTATTAGATGTATAAGTGAAATTAAGCAAATAAAGGCATAAAATTGGAGAAAAGAATGTAAAATGGTCACTGCTTGCAGATGACATAATTACATTCTTGAAAATCTTTTTAAAGAATCAACCATGAAACAAGAAAGGTAAGAACATTTGGCAAAGCAATCGCACAAAATTAAAATAGAGAAAAAATAGCTTTTATTAGGCAGAAAAACGATCTTAGCTATAATACTGACAAAAACATAAAATAAGCAAGAATGAACTAAAAAGAAGGAAAGAACAAGAAGAAACCTAAAAATAGTTACGAAGGATACAAATGTAAAAAGGACTTAAATGGAATGATACTCCAAATTTTTAGATTAAAGATTCTTAAGTATCAATTCTCTCTAATTTAGAACTGACTAATCTCAAGAAACAGACTAATTTATTTTTTTAAAATAGACAATCTAATTCTAAAGTTTATATGGAAATAAGTAAAAGTAGTTAGGAATATTCTGAAAATAAGACCAGTGAAAGGAACAAGTTTTACCAGATATTAAAACATAAAGTTTCAAGTGTTAAAACAATTATAAGCAAATGGGAGACCAATGGAACAGACTAGAAATCCCCAAAATAGCTGGGGGTGGTGGTGCATGTCTATAATTCCAGCACTCGGGAGGCTAAGGCAGGAGAATCTTTGAAAGTTCAAGGCCATCCTGAGATACACAGTGAGCTCAAGGCCAGTCTGAACTACAAAATGAGTCCCTGTCTTAAAAACAAAACAAAACAAAACAAAAATATCCCCAAATGACCATAATGTATGTAGAATTATAGTATCTTAAAATAGTGAAGAAAAAATGGGTTTTTCAGTAAATGAATAACCAGATGGCCATCTAGAAAAAATGTAACATTAGATCTGTTGTACAAGATACCTCCAAATGGATCACAATTTCACTGTAATAACTGAAACTCTAAAAGTATTACATAAAGGCACAAAAGAAATTTTTGTAACCCTAGGATGGGAAAGATTTTTCTAATTTATCACTAAATAGCTAAGAGAATAAAATATTTATAAATTCTAATACATAAAAAAATTCTGTAAGGCAAGGTCATAAAAACAAATGACAATGCAACTTAAAATATCTGCCATCATGTCACTGACAAAAGAGCAAATCTCTGGGCAGAGGGTATATACCTTAATGGTAAAATGTATGCTTAGCATTCACAGGTCCTGAGTTCAATCCCTAGCACTGGGAAGAAAAAAAATGAAATCTCATTACATAAGTAACAAACTATAGGGAAAAAAGTATATGTATTATGTGTGTTTATATAAATATAAAATAAATTTTAGATAATTGAGACAAATTTTTCAGTTTAAAATTAGTCACAGGACATGATCAGATCAGAGGCTGAGGCAGGAGGACTGCTTCAGGTTCAAGGCCAGAGTGGGCTACATAGTGAGTTCAAGGCCAGCCTGAATTAGAGAGAGATTCTGTCTCCAAACAAAAACAATACATATAAACACATATATGTAATTTTATCCCGGGACTGGGGATCGAACTCAGGGCCTTAGTGCTTAGCGGCAAGCACTTAGCCCACTGAGCTGTACCTCCAGCCCATATATGTAATTTTAAAAACAAGAAAATTCAGAGGAAAGGAAATAAAAATGAAATTTAAACATGTTTAAAGGTATGTAATTTTACACATATGAAGCAAAAAACAGTTATTCATTGGATCAGCAAAAATCCAAAAATTTGATAATGTATGGTCTTGACGAGGTTATAGAAAAAGAGGCTCATTCACTGTGGTAGTGCAAAGTGTTACAATAGCAACGTATGGTAGTATCTATCAAAATAAATGACTGGGTGTGGTGGCACATGCTTGCAATCTCAGCACTCAGGAGGCCAAGATTCTGAGTCTGAGACCATCCTGGGCTCCACAGTGAGTTCAGGGCCAGCCTGGACTACATACTGAGATCCTGTCTCAAAAAAACAAAACAAAACCCCAAAACAAACAAAAAATAAAATTATTATTACATTTACCATAACCCAGCAATTTTATTTTTGAATAGTGATCCTAGATACATCTGTCAGCAAACAAAATGACATATGTATAAAGTTACTCACTACAGACTTGTCTGTAACAGCAAAAGATGGGATATTACCCAGCATATACCAATAAGTACCATACAAATTACGTACATCCATAAAAGGAAATGTTTAAAAAAATGCAGCAAGCAGGAATGAAGATGCTGCCTGTGCACCTACATGGAAAGATCTCCAAGATATATTGCTGAGAAAAAAAAAGCTAAAGTGTAAATCACTGAATACAATATGCTACTTTTGTGAGAAAATAGCACTCTACAGGTAAACTACCAAAACTGCACAGCAGCGGAGCTTTTGGAACTACACAGTAGCTCCAACTTATACAGCATTATTATATGCTGAGAAAGAAATGCACTGTGCAGCACCCCACCACTCTTTACATGAAGACTACTTCGGTGCTTGGCTAAAGCATTTTTTTCAACTCACCAGAACTGAGATGGATTCATTTACTGACTGAACATTTAAGTATGCAATATAATATATACCAGGTAGTGTTCTAAATGCTAAAGAAACAATAGTGATGAAATTGCAGACATGGCGCTGCCTTACAGAGCTTATATTCAAGCAAGACTTTAGGTTTAGAGCATGAGATTCTTAAACCAAGGTACTTGAAATCCTTACTTACAGAACACAACTTATTCAAAAGTCTTAAGTAGTAGACTGGCAGTTCTGCTTTAACTAGTTAGAACGGCTGTTCTCAATTTTTTCTGCACTTGAAAATCACCTACTGAATGGATCATTAAAAACTATCACAATCTAGGCCATATCTCCAGGTCAATTAAGTTACAATCTGTAACAGCAATCTGAGGGTGTAGGAAAGAAACAAAGGCATCAGCAGTTTTCCAAGAACCATGGGTGATTCCAATGTGAAGACAAATTTTAGAAATCACTAATCTAGATTTCTTATATGTGTGAATAATGATAAATTTAATTTGTAACGACATAGAAACAAGTAGCTGAACGAGGATAATTGCTATATATACACCTGCCCTTTTGTGAGACTTGTAAGGCAGTTTTTGTTTGCCTCCAATGCGATAACTTCTAAAAACATCAGAAAGAACCAAATGAACAATTATATTGTTTTTTGAATTTATCCTTAACTCTATTGCCTTCTAAAATCAGAGACTGCTGGGAATTTAGCTCAGTGGCATAAGCGCCTGCCTGGCAAGTACAAGGTACTGAGTTTGATTCCTGGTACCAAAAAAAAATCATAAACAACTGAGAAATTCACCTTTTTATCTTTTCTTAGGTTTTTCCATGGAACCAATAAAGAATTCTACCATATTATACACACTCACCATAACTGACAAAGATATGACTTAGATGCTTTTCTATTAAGCAGATTTTATTTAATTAGTTTGGATCAAATGCAGCTTGCCACAGTAAAATACCCTATGGACATTAAGATCAAAATGCCTTCTTTTTTAAAAAAAAAGTCTTTAATTCAATCCTTTGTTTAAGTTGAAACTAAGTCTTTTACAAATCAAACTTTCACTTGTATTCTATAGAATCAACAGACCTGTTTAAGAACTCTCTGACCAGTCTCAGAAAAGATAATCAGTAGGACCCCTCTCCATTCCTCCCAGGACCTAGACAAAAAGGAAAATGGGCAAAGAGGAAGAAGACAAACATCAGAAGACTAAATATAAACCCAATAAATATATTCAAAATAAAGTCTTATGACTGACCAAATTCCTGCTATCATTGTTTCTTCTAATTTATTCAGATAGAACTGTAAAAAAAAAAAAAACCAAATGATGTCTAGTCCAGCGGTTTTTAACAAGGAAAGCTTACTATGGTCACCAAGGAAGCTCAAGATACTTTCAAAATACCTCTGTAGTAGTTATGTGTATTTATTTCAAAATTCATGATCTTTATCTACTCTTTATGTGTTGTATATTTAAATTAATACATTGAAAAAAGACACAGTATATTTGGCTTAGGCAGAATCTTTGAAATATTCTAATTAAGTGGGTATCAGAGGGCCAGAGATCTCATGCTTTGCCTTTGCTCACAGACATTAGCTACAGATTTAGCCACTCTTATTTTCCTTCTGTTTTAAACTATAAATATGCTCATAATATCATACTTTTAAATTTAACATTTATTCTCCTACTTATCCTCTGAAAAAACTATATTAAAATGACAACTGCAAAAACAAACAAGGAAACAAATAAATGAAAAACACAGCTGTCCTGAGGTCGTAACTGTGCACTATCACAGTTGCTTCACTACCCACATGAGGAAATTAGCCTATGCAACAATTTCCTAACCTCAATATCCATTTTTAGTGCTCTTAATAAAGATGTATTTCAAATTATTAACAGTAAAATCAACTGACTACATATTTAAAACAGACTAGCGTTATATACGATAACAAAACTACCGAGTAACAGTGAGAAGAGGGCGAGGCCGAGCACAGAAGGGCGGGTGTCCTATCCTTTCTAGCTGTATCCTTTCCACAAGCTGTTACATAATTTTGAGCACAAACTCTCTCAGCCTGAGTCTTGTTATAAAGTACGAGGTCAGACCCCTGGAGCTGGAACTAAACAAATCTCAAGTTCTTTTTAAGCTTAAAAAATTTCAAACAAAATAAAAAAATAATTCAAAGACTCGCCCGTAATCCCAGTACCGGAAAGCTAAAGCAAGTTCGAGGCCAGCCTGAACTACATGGTGAGACCTTGTCTCAAAAAATAAAGTAACAGATCCTTTGGTTCATGAGCGTGATGATTGAGTGTTCATGCCATTTGCATGAGATGTGCCTCCCTTAAACCTTGTTACGACATCGGCACATTACCCGTCTGACGTAAAAAAATAAATAAATAAATAAAAATAAAGTAACAACAAGAAAAAGCTCAAGGACAGAGCTGGGGAGAGAGCTAAGTGGCAGTATGCTTGCCTAGGCACGCCCTGAGAGTGATCCTCGCGCCCCCAAAACCAAGCCAAGCCAAATCACACCAGTCCAGTCCAGTCCAGTCCAATCCACCATGCCAAACCAAACCAGTCCAGTCCAGTCCAATCCCTTTAAGGACTATTTATCAAGAAATTTAGGAGGGATAGCTCAGCAGCATACTGCCTGCCTGGCAAGGGCAAGGTCCTGAGTTTGATTCCTGGTACCAAAAAAAAGAAATTTAATTTTTCTTCTTTGGTGCCAGTGGATTAAGAATTGTAACAATCTTTGTAAAAAAACAATTTGGCAGTTTATAATAAAATTGAAATTAGTTATCTTTTAACCTACATCTGGGGATGTATCCTACAAAAGTAAATGTTTCTCTTAAAGATACAGTATATGCACAAGAATGTAATGAGAAATGATCAGAAATAACCTTAATACCCATTCCATTGAGGGAAAATAACGTAAATTATTTACGTTAGAATATTATGTGGACAGTAAAGAGTCAATTAGATATCTGCTTAATGTGTATGGTATCATGTTGGTTGCATAAAGTAAAAGAAAGTAACACAAGGTGTGGTGGTGTACACCTGTAATCCCAGCATTTTGGGAGGCTGAGGCTGGAGATCTGCAAGTTCAAAGAGTAATAGAAAAACCAGTTAAAGGGCTGGGGATATAGCTCAGTGGAATAAGCGCTTGCCTAGCAAGCGCAGGGTCCTGAGTTCGATCCCCAGTACCGCAAAAAAAAAAAAAAAAAAAAAAAAAAAAAAACCAGTTAAAGCTGATAAAGAGTTGTTACATCAAAGCCAAATGAAAGAGAAGCCAAGGAGTAAAAAGAAACCCTAGGTGCTTTTCAGATAGATGTGTAAAGCAATTTTTATCTTAACTTTTAAATTTTTATTTTATTATTTTATGTGTGTGTTACTGGGGAATGAACCCAGGGCCTTTGCACTGAAGCACATCGCCAGCCCTTTACTTTTTAAGACACGCTCCTGCTAAGTCACTAAATTGCACAGGCTGGGGTTGAACTTGCGATCCTCCTTCCTCAGCTTCCCAGAGCACAGGGATTATAAGTAGGGGCTACCACACCTGGGTAAAGCAATTTTATGAACTCTAAATTTATCTGTACTTCATAATAAAAAATAAAAGAGCCTCTGACTTAAAGGTTTTATGATTTCTGTCTGCTTACCAAGTTTTTTTAAGTAGCACAATTCATAAAATCCTATCAAAGAACCAATCTCTCTCACTTTCTCTTTGGTTAAATTTTATTTGTTCTTAGTTATAGTCCGACATTTGAAATTTATCTTTTAGAACGATACACCATTCTTTGTTATACTGCATAAAACTGTACATACATAGTACAAACACAACAAAAAATAGCAAATCTATAATGAATAGAGTCAAATGTGAAAAATAAGCACTAGCAAGATGAAAACGTTCAGAATTTTCTTAAAAACACATTTGCCAGTCACAAAAGAAAAACAATGCAATTTTACAGTGGAGAATCTGGAGAAATCTGACAGTTACCACAGTAACACTGTGATAAAACTTATCAATAATAAAGAGACAACCATTAAGACATTTATATACCCCATGATACAAAACAATGTTAAGAATGTCAAAATACGTCACTAGAATATAATTAAATCTTTACAATGTAATACACAAGTCTTTTAACCTTCTAGTTTAGGGAAATACAAAAAATAAAGGAACATGTTAAATGCTATAAAGACAATTAGGTAAATCCAGCATGTGAGATGCTCAGTAAGAATATCATTCTGGTGTCAGCAAATTGATGCAATGGAAAAAGGGAATCCAGTGCAGGTGAAAACAGAAGTGTTCTAAGTTTTTCGAAGCCTATAGAAAGGGGCTGAGAGTGTAGCTCAGTGGTAGGGTGGGTGTTTGATTATATGTGAGGCCCTCAGTTTAATCCCCAGCAACACAAGCAATGACAGCAAAAAAACTATGCACTGTGAGGCCCTTAATTTGATTCCAATTCAAGTAAGTCAGCTACAAACGTCAATGTCTTGGAGACAACTAAAAAAACTTAAATACAGGCTTATTATTAGATAATAAAAAGAAATTACTATTCATTTTCTTAGATGTAGAAAATGGTATTGGGATTATGTGGGAGAGTGTCCTTACTTGTAGAAATGTGTGCTGAACTAAAGGCATACATCCCCTTCCTTCTTTCCTTCCCTTCCTCCTCCTCATATTATTTGGTTTCTTGAAAAAAAGTCTTGCTATTTTGCCTAGGCTGGCCTTGAAACAGCTTCGGAGACCATGCTGGCCTTGAATTCCCAATAGACATTCCTTGTGTACTGACTGAGTTAAGGTCCTGCAACTACATCGTTAATTTAATTGGTTCCTAAACGAGGAGTGATATACAGTATTGTATGTACACTACAATATTCAGATCAAAGAAATGTTCAAGGAAAACTGCAACTGGATGACTTTGCTTTTATTGGCACAACTCTTACATGCAGTACTTTAATATATAGCAGAACACAAAACTATAATACTATACTATACAGTATAATCAGCAAAAATTACAGTGCTGTGTAAACAAACTATTATATCTAAAAAAGATATTAAGGCTCTATAAACAACATGTACAGAACCGTACAAAAAAAAAGAGAGGTCGTTAAGTCCAAGTGATGAAACAGTCATTAAACAGTCATGAAACATCAAGCAAGGAACATCTGAATTCCTGCCTGGTATTACAAGTGTGTACAACTCTGCCAGATTATGATGTCTTTACTTTTATAAGGTTTAACATAATAAATATACTATTAGGCCTATGTCAACATGTTGAATATGAGTGGCAGGTATTATTTCTGGTTTTCATTTTTTAGAGTATATTTGAATTTTTTCATGGTACAGGAATAAAAATAGCTAGATATGGTGGCACATCCCTGTAATCCCAGCACTTGAGAGGCTGAGGCAGGAGGACCCCTGTGAGTTCAAGGCTAGCCTGGGCTACATAGTGAGTACAAGGCCAGCTGAACTAAGTAGCTAGACCTTCTCAAACCCCTTCCCCCCCAAAAAAATTCAAATATTTAAAAAACCTATTATACTATATCACTATTATATCAGAAAAAAAGTATTTTGCAATGTAATACTGACTAGCAACTACTGGCAATATAAACTGGTATTCCTTTTTTGATTTTTTTTTTTTGTCTTTTTGATGGTTTTTTGGGGTGTGGGTACCAAGAACTGAATTCACAACCTCATACCTGCCAGGCAGGTGCTATGTAGCTGAGCTAAGTCCTCAGCTCTTTTTTTGTCTTTTTGAGACAGGGTCTCACCATGCAGTTCAGGCTGGCCTTGAGCTCACTTTGTAGCCCAGGCTGGTCTCGGACTCCCAACAAGCTTCTTGCTTGAGCCTCCTGAGGGCTGGGATTACAGGTGTGCACCACCACACCCGGCTTTGAGACAGGGTTTCACTATGCAGTTCAGGCTGCTCTTGAACTAACTCACTTTGTAGCCCAGGCAGGCATCGAACTCATGGCAATCCTCCTGCCTCAGCCTCCTGAGTGTCAGGGTTACAGATGTGCACCACTATGTTTGGTTTCCCCTTTCTTTTGTTTACATCATCTTCACAAATGGATTAGTTTCCTGGATGGCAGCTGCGCGTGGTGGCTCACGCCTGTAATCCCAGCACTCAGGAGGCTCAGGGAGGTCAAGTGGCCTCAAGTTCAAGGACAGCCTAGGCTACATAGTGAGTTCAGGGACAGCCTGAACTATATAGCAAGACCCTGTCTCCATAAATAAACAAATACATATGTACATACATACAAACAAGTTTCCTGGAAGGCAGAAACTAATGGCTGGTCTTGTATACCCCAGGATTCAGTATGGAAAATACTAGAGCAAAAAAAATTTGTCTGTACTAAACATATACACTTTTTCTCTTGTCATTGTTCCTTAAGCAATACAATATACCAAGTACTTGCATAGCATTTACATTGCATTGGGTATTATAAGTTTTCTAGAAATGATTCAAAGTATACAGGAGGATGTGCATAGGTTATATGTAAGATCTAAACCATCTTTTTTTCCTGTTTTTACAGTGGCCTATCCTGCTTATTGAACCATTCATATAAGGGATTTAAGCATCTGGGTTTTAGAATCTAAGGGGGCCCAAAATTATTACTATTATAACTCACATATACTATCAAATTCTTTACAAGTTAAAGATGTGGTTCTGGTCTTTTGCTTCATAAGGTTTGTATATAAAATAAAGTGTACCAGCAAATTATAGGACTGCATTACTCCTTCCACCAAAGCCTTAGTATCCCCTTTAGGTATACATCTATACATATCCCTAGTCGTCTACTAACTCAGAAGGTTTTACTGAGGTCCTAGACAGCCACCTTATATCCTTTTCAGAATAAGGTAAAACAGAAGATCAAATATAGACAGTAAGTAAGTTAGACAATACAACATGTAGACACTGGAGCTGAACGGAAGGAAAGTGGGGAAGCAAACAGACACTGGCCCAGCCTTCAAAGAGCATCGAATCTAGTGAGCAGAAAAGGAATAAACTAGACCCGTACCCTTCCTTTCTCCTCATGCCGACCTTGTATTTCACAGCAAATCTGAGACAGCCTTTCTTATACCAGTGGACGGCTAAAACTTTTGATGGCTTCTTGCTACTTAGTCAATCAAGTCCAAACTTCTCAGCTTGAAACAGAAGCGTATTCAAAGCCTTCCATAGTCCAGAAGCATAGTATGCAGGCAACAGGAAGACAGGGTTTATAATTAAGACTGCCTGGATTCAAATTCTTTCTCAGTAATTATTACCTCTATTCATTCGTTTCGTAGTAAAAAGGAAAAAAACCCCAACAACAAAACCAGTGCCTACCTCACTAGATTGTGAGGACTAAATAAAATAGTACCTATAAAATGCTTAATATCTTAGCTAGTAAAAAGGAAGCATGCAAAAATTATGAGCTACTAATATTTTCTTAAAATTGTATCTATTATAATTATTGTTGTTGTTCAAGCTCTATTTCCAGGCTTAATTCCCACAACACATTTGCTAACAGCCTTATTCCCCTGGCAAACTGGACTCTTTACTATCTCCTAAACACCCGCTGCTACACTTATGCTTTCACTCAGCCTTTTGCTTAATACTGTCTCATCTCCAAATATTAAGATCCCATCAGGAGGTTGCGGCAAGAGGGTGGTAAGTATGAGGCCAGCCTGGGCACATAGTGAGTTCAAGGCCAGCCTGGACTACGTGAGACTCTGTTTGAAACGAAACAAAACAAAATGAACACTAAATATTCTTGGGAATTCTGCTCAGGGGCCTCTTTCAGGTACCTCACTTTGATATTCATGCTCCACAACACGTTACAGATACTCCTCATTACACAATCCTTGGCTAGATTTTCCTGATATTCTGTAGAGTTGTAGCCAATGTACAGTCTTAAGTGGTAGGGCTCAATATATGTTTCATGAATGATTTCCTGTTTCTCTCATGCAACCACTCTCTTGGACAACAGTTCCATATCAGAAGTAAAAAGAGCTTTTCTGCAATATTTCATTAAGCTAGCCAATAAGTTTTCTTTGCTATCACCAATGCAGTAATTTCTAATATAACACAGTAGCTAACACAAAGTAGATTCCTATTCAAGAAGTTGAACTGAATCTTTTAATTTCAATTATCATTTTATTCATTATGATCAAGTATGGCTTAATCACAGAAACATTTTAATATTTACCTGCCCACAAAATCATGTATCAATTTTTGGCCAACCTGTCTCTATCCCAATATGCCATTTACTGGTTTAGGGATGATAGCATTAAAATCTCAGTAAAACCAGGCATGGTGGCACTCACTGATACTCCTAGCATTAGAGAGGCTGAGGTGTAGTCATAGCTGCATAGTAATTCAAAGCCAGCCTAGACTATGTAGTAAGACTATCTCAAAAAACCAAACCAGCTGGGTGTCGTGGTGCACATCTGTAATCTTAACACTTGGGAGACTGAGGAAGAAGGATCACTGCGAGTTCGAGATTGGCCTGGGTTACAAAGTGAACTCAAGGCCAGCCTAAATGGTATAGTGAGAAATTATTTCAAAAAGGAAAAAAAAAAAAAAACCCATCCCAAACCAGATGGAAACAAAAACACCAGTAAAGAGTGAAAAAAACAAACTCAAATGTCTACAAAGCTATAAAAGCAAATACCAAAGCAAAAGAGTAGTGCACAACATAAGAGAAGATTAGAAAATGCATATCCTGTCTAAAAACTTCAGCTAATTATTGCTATGAAAGAATACGGGGTTGGTAGATTTTGACAAGATTTTCCAATTTTCCAAGATAAGTCAAAAACTCAGAAGTTTGTGTAATTTTTAAAAAATTTGTCTATTTATTTATTTATTTAGTCTTTCTGAGACAAGGTCTCACTATGCAGCTCAGGCTGGCCTTGAGCTCACTTTATAGCCCAGGCTGGTCTCGAACTTGCAATGCTCCTCCTGCCTCAGAGTGCTGGGGTTACAGGTGTGCGCCACTATGCCTATCTAAAAGTTTTTTGGTGTAGTGTTGGGGATTAAACCCAGGGTTCCATATATACTAGGCAAGTACTCTACCATGGATTCATACCAGCTGATGTGTAAATTTTTAAAACAGGCGTATGAGCCAAACAAAATGTGTGCTGGTCAAATCCAACCACATGGTGCCAGTGTGCATCCTCTGCTACAGAAGATACAGAAGTTCTCTGTCAAAGCAGTGTTAGTGCAAAAGGGGTCCCTTTCAGCAGACAGTCTAAAGCAGCCCTAAAACTAAGCAGGTCCCTGGAACCATGTCCTGCAACTCTGAGCCTAGTCTCAAACCATTTTGACTTCACCTGAAAGCCACATTAACTAGACAATTTAGTTGAGTACGGTGAGCTCCTACTCTGTTCCAGGCACTGGGGAGTCAGAAATAAACAGTAGTGCTAAATAACACATGTTTATATTGAGCATTTTGTAGGTGCCACACATTATTCTATACATTAACTCTAATCCTCATAATAACTTTGTACATATTATCCTTAAAGATGAAAAAACTGAACTCTGAAAAGAGACTGAGAAGGATCTCAGAGAATGGAAAGGTAGCCTTTGTTCTTGGGTAGGAAGGACCAATAGAATGAAAATGGGCATACTATCACAATTGTTACATAGAATTTACGCAATCCCAGTCAAAATACCTATGGCAGCATATCTCGCAAAATTAGAGACAACAATCCTAAAATTCATCTGGAACCAGAAGAGACCTATAGCAAAAGCAAGTGTGGGCAACAAAGGCAAGGCAGGGGGCATCATAATCCCTGACTTGAAATTATACTACAAGGATATTATAGTATAATTTGTATAATTATAATTTATGTAACATATTCGTATAATATATATTATTTATATAATGTATGTTATATATTCATATAACATATTGTTTATATAATATATAATTATAATTGTAAATTATAATTTATTATTTTTCTATTGTTATAGAAACAGCATAGTACTAGCAAAAAAAAAAAAAAAAAAAAACAGACCCAAGGATCAAAGGAACAGATTAGAAGATGGGGAAACAACTCCAAACATTCAGCCATTTATCTTTGACAAAGGAGTAAATACCTTCACTGGAAAGAAAGACAGCCTCTTTAATAAATGGTGCTGGAAAAATTGGCTTTCCACATGCCAAAGATTAAAACTAGAACCCTATCTTTCACCATGCACTAAACTAAAATTGAAATAGATCAAAGATCTAAATATTTTAACAGAAACAGTCTGCTGTAGGAGAGAATAAGTAGAACACTTGAAGACATAGGTGTAGGCAAAGACTTTATCAATAAAACTCCAATAGCACAAGAAATATCACAAAGAATCAACAACTGAGATTTCATCTTATTAAAAAACTTGCACAGCAAAAGAAACCAATAGGGCGAAGAGACAACCCAGTGTGGGAAAAAAATTTTGCCAGCTGTTGTTCCTCAAAAGACTAATATTTTGAAATATAATGAACTAAAATATAAATATAAATATAAATATATTATATTTTATATAAATATAAAAGAACTAAAAAATCAGACCCCCCAGATTTAAACACCCAATCAAAAAATGGGCATCTGCAATGAACACACACCTCTCAGATGAAGTACAAACAGCAAATATATGAAAAAATTTTCAGTATCTCTTGTCATTCAAGGGATACAAATTAAAACAAGATTCCACCTCACTCCAGAAAGAACAGCTGTTATCAAGAAATCAACCAATAACAAATGCTGGAGAACTGTGGAGAAAGAGGAACCTTTCTCCACTGTTGTGAGAGTGCAGACTAGTGCAAGCACTATGGAAATCAGTGTGGAGATGTCTCAAACTAGGACTAGGAGCTGGGTGTGGTGGTACATGCCTGTAATCCCAGCACTCAGGAGGCTGCGGCAGGAGGATTCTTGTGAGTATGAGACCAACCTGGGCTACAAAGTGAACTCAAGGCCAGCCTGCATAGCAAGACCCTATCTCAAAAGGACAAAAAACCAAACCAAAACAAAACAAAAAAAACAAAAAACGCACTAGGACTAGAGGTTCCATTTGATCCAGCTATTCCCCTTCTTGGTTTCTTCCCAAAAGAATTAAAACATCATACCACAGCGATATATAGAGACCAAGGGTTACAGTGGCAGTTTGTAATAGCTAAATCTTGGAAACAGTCCAAATGCCCAAGTGATGAATGGATAAAGAACATGTGGTTCTTTTATACAATGGAGTACTACTCTGCCATGAAGAAGGATAAACTTGAGACATTTCTAGGTAAATGGATACATCTTGAGACCACTCTATTAAGTGGAAAAAAAATGGATAAACATTTAAATACTGCATTGTTTCTCTGGCGTGAGAAACCAAAAGTGTAAATAAAGACTAAAATGTATAACATATAATAGACACTGGGAAATGGGAAGAAAACGTTCAAATGCGAAGCAAAACAAGGGAGGAGGAAAGGAAGAGAGGGGAAAGAGAAAGAAGGGACAATAAAAAAAGAAACAAAAATGGAAAAAGCTTTTGTAAATGAGGGGAAGAGGGGTTAGAGGGGAGGGAATAGGAAAAAGAGAAGAAGCAAGATACATCTTGTATAGGTACAAATTCTCTATGATGAATGTTATCATTATGTGTATCTAAAATTCACCAATAAAACTTTAAAAATGCAAAACAATTGATGAAACTGAGGCACAGAGATTACAGAATTTCTCCAAGGTCATTCAATTTCTCCAAGGTCATTCAATTAGCAGACAGCACTGAAATTAGGGTCTCAGAGAAACTACCCAAAACTTTTTCTTTTTTTATTTTGGTACTGGGAATCAAACTCAGGATCTTGTGCTTGCCAGGCAGGCGCTTGTGCCACTCAGCTATATCCCCAGCCCCCAAAAAACTTTCAGTTTGAAAACAATCCCTATTTAATACAAGGTTCTGGGATCTATGGCTATACCCAATCCCACCTCACATCACCCATAAGAACCAATTTCAAATGAATTAAAGGTCTCAAGTTACCAAAGATACAACAGGAGAGAGGCTACAAGATAAACACAGAGTAACTTCAAACTCTTGGGAGAGTAAATGATTGATAAATGTTACATTAAAATTTTTTAAAAATTTTTTTGAAAATCCTTACAATTAAAAAAGAAAAGTCAAGCATGGTGGCACACTTTTGTAATTTTAGCACTCAGGAGGGTGAGGCAAAAGGATCTCCTTGAGTTCAAGGCCAGCCTGGACTACATAAGCAAGTTTCAAGGGCAGCCTGCAGTATATAGGGAGAGCATGCCTCATGCAATTATTTTTTAATTTTTTTGTTTTGGTAGTACTGGGGATTGAACCCAGGGCTTTAGCCATGCTAGGCAAGTGTTCTACCATTGAGCTATACGCCCAGGCCTTTTGTACTTTGAGACAGGGACTTGCTAAATTGCCCAGGCTGGCCTTGAACTTGGAATTCTCCTGCCTCAGCCTCCCAAGGAGGTGGCATTACAGGTGTACACCACCATGCCCAACTCAGTTTTAAAAATAAGCAACAAATTGAGAAATAATATCTGTAATATACATATAAACAACAAAGGATTAAGTATCAGAATATGTACAGGCATCTTTTGCATAAGATGCCTTACGTTCACAACCTGAACTCTCTGCCTACCCTTATGTCTTCAAGATTTCTCACTACTTTCTCTTCTAGTAGATTTAGTGTTTATATTTTAATATTTAAATCTTTGATACATTTTGACTTCAGTGCATGGCGATAACTTCATTGAAGATAATATGGTGTCAACTACTGTTAATTTCCTATCATCTTGTTTTGAAATTCTGTATCATTTTTATTGTTTCTGCATTGTTTTGTTTTTAATCTTTATTTTATTTTCTTCTCTTGAAAATAAATTAGTAAAACAAACAAACAAAAGATAACCTAAGAGAAAAATGATAGAACAATCCCCAGGAAAATCTAAACTATGTAAACCTGGCCCTACCACAACTGCCACACAATAGACTCCAGAACACTAGACCTTGCTATCACTCACCAACACAAAATATGGTGAGGTCTGTGTCAAAACTGTAGTCACACAGAATACAGGGGAACCTGCCAGCCAGCAAGGCAGAGGCAAGATGGCGAGTCTCCACAGTATGGAGTGCGGTAAGGCAGGTAAGGCAGAGAGGCTAAACATGCAGCATCCACACAAGTACACCAGGGCTTGGCCACTGCTTTGTAAAGAGTGTTTTCAGGGTTGTGAGCTGATACATCTTTTCTGATGCAACTACTCAATTCTGCCATTGGGAGCACTAAGGCAGACACAGACAATACAAAAATGAACAAGTGTGCTGTATTCTAGTAAAATTTTCTTTACAAAAAATAGGTGGACAAAATTTGACCATTTGATTACAGTTTGTTGAACCCTAACAAAGACAGCCACGATTTTTCTACATTCTGAGAATACTTTCTGTGTTTTTACCCGGCTTTTATGTCTGACACGTCCCTCTGATTTTTCTTAAGCAAAAATCACACCACACTTCACAGCTCTGCAATGGCTTCCAAAAGACTACTACTCTACTCTTGATTTTTTGAGATGGGGTCTCACTGATGTAGCTCAGGCTGTCCTCAAACACACCATGTAGTCAAGGCTGGCTTTGAACTCACTATCTTTCTGCTTCAGCCTCCAAAGTACCTGGATGAGCAGCGTGTGCCACTATGCCTGGCTCACATTTTTTGAAATGTCTTGAAAGCTACAATTCAAAACTAGAAATCTAACCCCTCTATATCTTTTACCAATCACAAAGTCAATTATCAACACCTGAAAATTCTAACAGCTGAATCTCCACGGCCTCTATCTTAGTTCAGGCTCCTACTTTCTCAGTTATTCATCCTATTCTTTAAAAAAGCATCCATTTATCTTGCAAAAATTTAAACCTCACCATAACTCCCCTTCTCAAAAATCTTAAAATTCCTCTCTCTGAGGACCTGTCCAAACTCCTCAGCAAAGTTCTTCAGTCAGGTTTTAACAAACTTGCTAGTTCTGTCTCTGACCACCTTCACACAAACTCTATGCTTCATCCACATTCCCTGAAAATTCGTATTTCACCCAAAAAGCTCTTCTCTACAACTCTCACTTGCAAAATCCTCTACTTCTCAGGACACCTCTCCAGCATTGCCCCTTCATGAAACTTTCCCTGGTTCCCACAGCAATAACACACTGACTTCTGTGTCCTCGCAACCTTTAACTATGATTGTTTACATGTCTACTTTTCGCTTGGTACCGAACACTCAAAGTGAAATGACTTTGTTGTAAAGTGGCACATAAATTCTTACTGCTTAGCATAATGCTTGGTATCTAATAGCTGTCTGTTGAATCCAAGGCAAGCCTGCTGATAGGATAGCAAAATGACACCTAGGGCCTCAAACAGGGGAGTCCATAAATGGAATTGGGGGAGGTCTATAAATTTAGATGGGAAAAAATAAACCTCCTGGCCAGGTATGGTGGCACATGACTGTAATCTCAAACTCTGGGAGGCTGAGGCAGGAAGACTGCATGTGCAAGCCCTGCCTGAGCAACCTGTTAAGTCAAAAAAAGGGCTGGGGATATAGCTCAGTGTAAAGACCCAGTTCAATCCTCAACAAAAGAAAAAAATATTCACTAACCTCTAACTCAAAGTTACTATCTTATTCAAATATGAATTTAGGTAAGAAGCTGAAATTCTAGTACTAGGAGTTATCTGCAACTCTGTAACAACAAAAATCACAAATATATTTATATTAGTTATTGCTCTTCTCTTCAAGTATTATTTATGCTTATTGTATCTTTGAAATTATAATTATCAGATTCATTGCAAGATCCGATTTTTCTTTCTTTTTTTGGAGTGCTAGGGATCAAACTCAGAGCCTCACACATTCTAGGCATGCACTCTACCACTGAGCTACACCCATAGCTTTAGATATGATATTTTAATGTGCTGATAAAGATATATATGTAGACTAGTATATCATGATTTGAATATTTTAATAAGTGTATTTCAATATAATTGTTTTCTCTTAGCACTTGGAAAACTGAGGCCAGCCGGGGCTACAAAGCCAGGACTTGTCTCAAAATAATACCACCATCACCAACATATATATGTACATCTATACATATAGGTTTTCTTTCTAATCCAATGTTCCTTATTTTATACAACTAAAAAAGAAGATCTTGCTGGGTGTGGTGATGCATACCTGTAATCCCAGCACTCAGGAGGCTGAGGCAGGAGGATCATTGCGAGTTCGAGACCACCCTGGGCTACAAAGTGAGCTGAAGGCCAGCCTGAACTGCATAACAAAACCCTGTCTCAAAAAAAATTTTTTTTGAGAGGGGTCTATATGCTTCCTTAGATGCACCTGTTCATAAGGCAGAAATAAGTCAGGCTTCACTGCATTAGAAAGATATAGAACAGAGCTGGCAGACTAGTCAGTGGCAGAGTATATGTTCAACATGAACAAGTCCCTGGTTTATAGCCCAAGCACCAAAAACAAAACAAAACAAAAAATCCAAACAAATTAACTGTTGCTGTAGAAATGCATGGTATTGAAAATCCTATTTAATAAGTGCCTTCTTAACCTTCTTGTTGAAAGTCCTTTTTACTATATTGGACCCTAGATTTATTATAGTCATCCGTCAGTTTCTGTGGAAATCGATTCCAGGACTCCTGGGATATTAAAATCTGCAGATATCCAAATCCATTACATAATATGGTGCAGTACTTGCATACTCTATCTACTTTAAATCTTCTCCAGGTTACTTATACGATCTAATATAAGTAAATGCCACACGAATAGCTGTTTATACTGCAGAGGGAATAATGACAGGAAAAATGCTGCTCAGTAGATATAATTTTTCCTGTTTTTTTGAGACAGAGTCTAAGTAGCTCAGGCTGGCCTCAGACTTCCACTACCCTCCTACCTCAGCCTCCCAAGAGCTGGGATTACAGGTGTGCGGCACCATGCCCAGTCACAAAATTTTTAAAAAGAATATTTTCAGCTGGTTGAAGCCATGGATGCAAAGCGCAGGGGTACAGAAAGCCCATGGTATATCATGATTGATTTATATAGCTTCCCTCAGAAGCTCCATTTGCCCGTGTGAACTCTGAACTCTATCATGCTTCAACTTCAATTAAAGTTTGAACACAACACAGATCCTAGGTGTCTACCAATGTTCACTTTTTTTTCCTCCTAGGTTTCTTGTGTCCTTCTGATATCTGTAAACAACTATGTCTTACAACTAGAAAGATGGCTTCTTTTTTTTTTTTTTTCTGATACTGGAGTTTGAACCTAGGGGTGCCCCACTAGAGAAATACATCCCCAGCCTTTTAAATTTATTCTTAAATTTTGAGGCAGGGTCTTGCTGGGTTGCCCAGGCAGGACCTCCAACTTACATGCTCCTGCCTCAGCCTCCTTCAGTGCTGGGATTACAGGCATGCACCACCACCAAACTCAAGGGTTCTTGAAGACAGCTTCTCCGCACCAACAGAGATGAGCCAGGAAATATCAACTAGCTGGCTACCTGTACTTTTTTGCATCCCCTTCACCTTTGAACAAACTTGTCATAAAAACACAACTAATGGTTGTGTAATATATGCTGTAATGCTTAACCATTTTTCTCCCTGCTAATAAAGTCCTTTAAGGCAATTTGTTGAATGAGAAGGCAGTAGATCTCTTCTGGGAGCTCTCTCTTACCGATGTGTATGATCTTGGGAAATCTACTTTCTGTGTCTCAGTGAGACATCTCTATTTGCTCTGAAATCGTTACAGTACTTCTAAGGCCCTTTTAGTTTTACACATTCACTCATCATTCTTCATCACTTTTACTGGCTTGAATAGAGTCTTTCTGATGACCTCTCCAGGTGACCATGCTCTTAAGAAGTTCCCTTTCAGGGAAGACACCTTGGGGTCACCACCCTCAACAGCCTAGTGCCTCCTTTTAAAGAAATACACAACTCTGTACGTTATATTTTTCAGGGCTGGGGGGGGGATGGTGTTGAGATAGGGTCTTGCTGTGCAGTTCAGGCTGGCCTTAAACTCGGTGATCTTCCTGCCTCAGCCTCCCAAGTGCTGGTATTACTGGCGTGCGCCAACATGTCCGACCTCCCTAAATTGCTGGAGGTTCTCTCCCTTCTTGCCACCCAGTTGCACCCTATGTACCATCTGCTGGCCAGCTCCAACAACCAAACCTCAGCCTCCCATTTCTCTCATCAAGGTCTTCGCCCCATGCCCCCCGCCCCCCGCGGAGAGCGTGGAGGCTCCTGGGGGCTCGTAGGTCCTCAGTCCGTTTGGAGTCCTGAGGTCCTAAATCTGCCCCAGACCCGGCCCTATCGGATACACGCATTTATACCCCTATTTCCAATCACCTCTCTCCACTGCAAAGAATTGCTCCAGCACTGACAGACTGAGCTTGGTCCTACCTACCCTGGAGTTCGGAACGCGACCCACGGCCTAACCCGACTCCACGACCTGCCATCCATCCCCTCACCACGGACCCCGACCCTGGTTCCGTTCGGATCCAGTGTCTTTTCTCCGCGACCCCAGCCAAGACCCCACGTCCAGCTCTGCCAGTTCCCCGGGCTTGGAGCGCCACCCCGCGCAGACCCCGGCCAGCCCTGCACTCCCTCCGCACCCGGGACCCCACGTCCCGCACCCTCCCCAAGCCCGGCCCGGCCGCCGCTCCCTCCAGCGCCCCCGCCCGAGGCCCGGGCCCGCTCCCCAACATGGCGACGGGGACTGCAGAGCCGCCGGCAGGCAGTCGGGCGGGCGGACGGGCGGGCGATCGGTCGGGCGGGCGGGGCGGCTCCGGGCCGGGCCCGCACTACGGTCGTCCGGCGCCATTTTCCCGCGCCGACCCCGGGCGGCGCCTCCTCCCCACGAAGCCAGCCAGGCCGCGACCGCGGACGCCCGGCCGGCCCACCCCTTACGGGCCCGCGTCGCCGTCGCCTCACCTGAGCACGGCCCCGGCCCTCCCGGGCGGGCCTCGGAGCGCCGGCCCGGGCCGCGCGTGCCCGCCGCCCTCCGTGCGTCCTCCCGCCCGCCCTCGCGTCCGCCCGTCAGTCCGGCCGTCGGCGCCCGGCCTCCCGCAGCCCGACCCGGTAGGGCCTCAGGGAGCCGGCGGGGAGGGGGATGGGCCGGACCGGGCCGGGGAGGGAGGGGGAGGGAGGGAGAGAGGGAGGGAGCGCGGGTGGGGGCGGGGCGGGGCGGGGCGGACCCGACCCAAGGGGCGGGGCCTGCCCACGTGACGGAGCGTCCCCGAGAGCGCGAGGTGGAGCGCGCGCGCCCGTGCTCCGTTTGGTTCCTGCAGGGATCGGGGGAATTTCTGTCTGCTTGCGTTGCTGTGTTCTCGCCTTGGCTCAGCCCTGTGCCAGCACTCTTGAGTATCCTTGGACATGTGGACTCTCAAAGCCTCAGTTTGCCAGACTGAAACATGAGGATACTTTTTTCCCTGAGAAGGGGAAAAGAGGAAAGATACGGAAAATGGAAAGTACTTCGCGAGTAATGTCATTATTAAGTGTAGTATCTAGCCGGGCCTGATGGCGCATGCCTGTAATCTCAGTACTCAGGAGGCTGAGGCCGGAGGATTTTTGTGAGTTCGACACCAGCCTGGGCTGCAAAATGAGCTCAAGGCCAGCCTCAACTGCATAGCAAGACTCTGTCTCAAAAAGACAAAAACAGGGCCGGGGAGATAACTCAGCAGCACAAGCACTTGCCCCTAAATCGCAAGGTCCTGAGTTCGATTCCGGATACCAAAAAACAAAACAAACAAAGAAAACAAAAAGACAAAAAAAATAGTGTAGTGTCTAATGTTAGCAATGGTGATATCCATAATAATATTTATTTTCCCTATAAATCTCTTCTTTCCTCATCATTACCATCAGTCTAGCAAATTCAGTAGGTGCCCAAAACAGAATTATTGAGTGAACAATTGGATGTGACCTCTCCCCTTCCCAAATGTCAGGAGGCCTCCCAGATATGTGGCCAGGTGTCTGTCATACAAGCATGGATTCCAGTGTAGCCACTACTGGACGGCTTTGTGAATTTTCTACACCTCTATAGATCTCAGCTTTCTTACCTGTAAAGTGGGAGTTTACAGGCTGTTTGGTGCACCACGGAAAGTAGGAGATGAGCAGGTGGATTGTTAGTTGAACAGCTTACGCGTATTGGTTCCATTTTAGACTTTTTTTTTTTTTTTTTTGCGGTACTGGGGATCGAACTCAGGACCCTGCGCTTGCTACGCAAGCGCTTATTCCACTGAACTATATCCCCAGCCCCTTGGTTCCATTTTAGAAAGGCAGTCAGGAACTCTTTAATTCCACAAATTGTGTGTGTGTGTGTGTGTGTGTGTGTGTGTAATAATTTTTTTTACAATGGAAACTCTGGGAATTCAAAATTGACATCCAGGCCTGTACAAGAGCCTGTACAAATGCCCCTGGCATTTTCATGCTCACCCTGGGTTCCCTCCAAACTATTCTCCACGCTGCTGTCAGAGTAACATTTCTAAGTCAGAATTCTGATCATGTCAAACCTACTACCACTAAACAATTTGCTTTAAGACAAAGTCCGAACGAATCTCTCATCGTTGCCCTCGTGGCGTTTCCAAACTTGAGTCCTCTTCCCTTCTCTCTGGGTTGCAGCCACAGTGACCTGTACGATACACTGTACTTCCTTCCCTGGACCTTTGCACATGCTGAGCCTGCCTGAAATTCTCTTTCCACATAGGTAACTGCTCAGCCTTCAGATCCCAGTTCAAATATGGCTACACCCAGGACACCTGCCCTGATCTCTCTTCCTGGCTCTCAGTGGCATGTACTTGTCCTCAATAGAGTGCACCAAATTATTTTCTGTTTTTGTCACAAAACTAGACTACTTAAGGGAGGAAAGCATATCTGTCTTGTTTTACTGTGGTTTCCTTAGTACACAGCAAAATGCGTGACTCGGAATTGGTGCTTCCAGGAAATATTTATTATGCCAAATATATGATATTCTTAGGTGCCATGGTAGGTACTAGCTCAAGAGAGCAGAAAGAAACAAAGAATCACACAGGAGGGACCTTAGATTTTGAGCTTATGAAATTAATACCAAAAAGGTTTTTAAAGAACCTAGTAGCAGGATGTAGTGGTACACACCTGTAATCCCAGCATTTAGGAGGCTGAGGCAGGCAGATTGCCCTGACTTCAAGGCCAGTCTGGGCTACATAGTGAGTTCAAGGCCAGCCTGAACTACATGGAAAGACCTGGTCTTAAAAATAAAATAAAAAGCCTGGAAATTTTTTGGACATTTTTTCTCAACATTTAAAAACTAAGTTATAATTTATATACAGTACAATGAAAACAAATTAATGCTTCCCTAACAAAATTTCTTACCTATGTTCCTGTGATAGCACCAGCTAGATTAAGTGACAGATCTACCAACTGAGAAAGTTTCCTTTCATCTCCTTCCATGTATTCCTTTTTAGTAAATCCTTGCTGCCCCAGAAGTAACCATTATTCTGACTTCCAGCATCACAAGTTAATTTTGACAGTTCTTGGACTTCATATAAAGGAATGTACAGCGACCTGTGCTTTTTGTGTTAGCCTAGAAAACTAACACAGCAGAAGAGTGATTCTTTTGATCATGATACAATTATGATTTGATTAATTAATAGACTGAAAGACTAAATTTTTTTTTAAAACCCTCCAGTTACTTCCTGCTGAGACAGGGCTCCTGGGTAACAACCAGCCCAAAGGCCAAAATGACGCCATCCACAAAAAGCTTGAGAGGTAAAAAAGCTCTGAAAGGTTCCAGAAACTTAACACTAAACAAAAATTTGAAAATGGGCAGAGGACTTGAACAGACATTTCTCCAAAGAAATATACAAATGGTTAAACACACACACACACACACACACACACACACACACACGAAAAGATGTTCCATCTCACTAGCCATTAGGGAAATACATATTAAAACCACAACGAGACACCATTTCACACCCATTAGAATAGCAATACTTTTTTAAAGATGGAAAGTAACACATCTTGGCGAGGACATGGAGAAATCAGAACCCTTACTCATTGCCAGCAGGAATGTAAACTGATACAGCCACAGTGGAAAAGAGTTTGACAATTTCTCCAAAAAAGTTATTGGTAGATCACCATAAGATCTAGCACTTCCATCCGCCTCAAGATATTTATCCAAAAAGAACCAAAAACATAGCCCTGAAAAGACATCTGTGCACCCGGGTACATAGTAGCATTGTTCCATTGTTCTCAATAATCAAAAGGTTGAGCCATCCCAAGTATCCATCGATACATGAGGAATAAGCAACGTGTCTACATGGTAGAATGCTTTTCAGCCTCAAAAAATGAAGAAGGCACCGAGGGGGTTGCTCAGTGGTTGGACACACACTCAGCATGTATCAGATTCTGGATTACACCCCTGGCAGGGGGGAAAAGGAAATTCTGACACATGTTACAACATGGGTGCACCTTGAAGACATTATGCTCAGGGAAATAAACACAAAAGGACACAGGGTCAGATGAGGTGGCACACACTTACAATCCCAGCTGTTCGAGGGGGTGGGATGGGAAGAGGGCAAGTTCGAGGCCAGCCTGAACAACTTAGTGAGACTCTGTCTCGAAATTAAAAATAAAAAAGGGACTGTAGTAGAGTGCTTGGGTTCAATCCCCAGTACCACCTAAACACATCAATAAATAAACAAACAAAGCTTGTAATATTCTTATATGAGGTTTCTAGAGTAGTCAGTTTTATGAAGACAGGGAGTACAATAGTGTTTTCTTGTGGCTGGAGGCAGCATGATTGGGAAGTATTAGTGGGTACAGAGTTTCATGTGCAGTAGATGAGAAAGTTCCGGCAATAGATGGTGGGATGGTGGTCTAACATTGTGAATGACTTACTGTCATTCAACTATACACTTGAAAAGTGGTTAGAATGTCAAATTTTATGTGTATTTTAACACCAAAGAGATTTGAGAACCTGACACGCTATCATATTTTTACCTTGTTGCCCATGTTCTTAAATGGAAGTTCTTGGCTTTTCCCGGGATCTACAAGAATCCAGAAAGCAGAGGGAACAGGGACCCATGTGGACACCTACACATCCTGCAGGTGGAAACAGCAGGTACATAGACCACGGAAATATTTGTTGCCCATAAGAGGCAGCACAGGAACAAAAGCAGGCCATGAACTGGCAAATAGTGTAGCAGAATGATTATAAGATTGGGCTCTGCCTGGGATATAGCACAGTGGCATAAGTGCCTGCCTGGCAAGTGCAAGGTCTTGAGTTCGATTCCCCATACCAAAAAAAAAAAAAAAGGATTGGGCTCTAAAGACAAAATACCCAAGTTCAGATTCTGGTTCTGCCATTTGTTTATATGATCTTGGGCAAACTCAACCTCAAGCTGAGACAGGTGGATTGTTGTGAGTTCAAGGCCAGCCTGAACTGCATACATATAGTGAGACCCTGCTGGTGGGGGCGGTGGGGTGGTGGAGGAAGCGAACAATCCTGAGAGACTCAGGAATGGCCCCGGATTCAAATTAGGTTTTTTAAAAAGAAAATCAAGCCAGGTGTGGTGGTGCACACCTGTAATCCCAGCACTTGGGAGGCTGAGTCAGGAGGATTGTTGCAAGTTTGAGACCAGCCTGGGCTACAAAGTGAATTCAAGGCCAGCCTGAACTGTATAGTAAGACCCTGTCTCAAAAAGACTAAAGAAAGAAAGAAAGAAAGAAAATAAATTGTTCTTTAATATGACAAGTTTGCTTAGCATTTATTGAATTACTACTTTCTTACGGGGGTACTTTGCTGTGATAAGATTAATACTGAAAGGCCAGGGATATAGCTCAGTTGCACAAGTGCCTGCCTGGCATGCTCAAGGTCCTGAGTTTGAATCCCAGTATCAAAAAAAAAATTGAAACAAAAAACAAACAAACAAGATTAATATTGAAGTCTTAAATATCTTTAAGAAAACCCACAACAAATAGAGGGGGGAGAAAGAACAAAGACACATAGAAAGTAACAACATTCTGTTTTTAGGGTTCCTCACAGCAATATAAAACGATAAGATTACTGCATTTAGTTGGGCAAGTTATAGCCTACAGGAAGGTCTTTAATTTCTATGTGGTGATAGTCACAGGACCTTGTAATGTGTAAATGTATTTTGGTACCAGTAGGTGGCAGCAAAGTGCTTTGTTAGTATAATATCAATTGATGCTAATAATTTTCAAATGGAAATACAGAGGATCCTTGAGGGTGTCACTTCCACTTTGCATAACAGCTTCATAGACACAAGCAATGTCTTGCTCTTTGGGAAGAAAGGATTGAAATTTTTAAGGAAGAGTCATAGCCAGGCATGGTACCACATGCTACAATCCCAGTGCTTTGGGAGGATGAGGCAGAAGGATCATAAGCTCAAATCCTGCCTGGGCACTTTAGTAAGACCCTGTCTCAAAATGTAATATAAAAAGGGATATGGCTGGGCATGGTGGCGCACACCTGTAATCCCAGCACTCGGGAGGCTGAGGCAGGAGGATCATTGTGAGTTTGGGGCCAGCCTGGGCTACAAAGTGAGCTCAAGTTCAGCCTGAACTTGCTGCAGTCCTCCGCCCTCAGCCTTTTGAGTGCTGAGATCACAGGCGTGCTCTACCACACCTGGCTTGAATATTGTACATAAATGGAATCAAATAGCATATGGTGTTTTTGTGTCTGGCTTTCTTTCACCTAATATTTTCAAGGTTCTTCTATGTTGTAGCATTTATCAAGACTTCTTTAATTTATATGGCTGAGTAATATCCCCTTGAATGAATATGCCACATTTTGTTTATCTGTTTGTTTACTGATGAGTGTTTGGGCTGTTTTCAGCTTTGCCTGTCGTAATGAACTTTGCTGCTATGCACATTCATGTGTAAATGCTCGTTTCAGTCCCTATCTGCAGTTCTTTGCTGTATATATCCAGGAATGGAATTGCTGGGTCATATGATAACTGTAGCTTATTAAAGAAATGCCAACTGTCTTCCACAGCTGCTGGTCCCTTTTACAGTCCCAGTAGCAACGTGTAAGTGTTCCAGTTTATCACAGTCCCACCACCACTTGTTACTCACTTTGACCCTGTAATCCTAGTCCTGGATTATTATTCAGCAGAAAACTGGATATTCCTAACTCTACCACAGGTTTTCTTTCTGTATTTCTTCCTTTTCATTGTTGTTACTGTCTTTTTGAGATAGAATCTCACTATGTAGCCCAGGCTGGCCTCAAACTCATGTTCTTCCTGTCTTGTTCTTTCAATTACAAGCATGCACGACCAGACCCAACTTTTCTCTTTCTTTTTATACTTGACACATCCTCCTGTATTCAGATATGAATCTGATCATACATATAAATAATAAATCAAATATAGGCAATGACACCACACTTGCCTATGATCTCTTTGATGTAAACTTTATTCACACTTCAGTGGTCACCAAACAATTCAGCACAGTGTTCTCCACTGTGAGTTGTTTGAAACTAATATCTGAGCATAGTTGACTATTTTTTTCAGACTCTAAATAGCTGTATGGATCTCTGCAGAGGTAAGAGGAACCAGCTTAATGTTGGCATAGTGGAAATGTGGTCCTTCAAGGCCGTGAGTAATTCAGTCTTCTCCTTTAGGTTCTGGACCAACTGGGCCATGGTGGAAGGTCCATCTTCCCCAAACTGCTGGCTGGATCCTATGACAGTTTTGATTATTGTAACTTTGTATTAAGTTTTGAAATTGAGCTGGGTTGGTTGCACATGCCCCAGGAGGCTGAGGCAGAAGAATCACCTCAAGTCTGAGGCCAGCCTGGCTTAATGATTTCTAGGCCAACCTAAACTGCATAGCAAAACCCTGTCTCAAAAGAACAGGAAAAAAAGTTTTTGAAATCAGGATGTTTAGATTCTCAAACACTGCTCTTCTTTTTCCAGGTTGTTTTAGCTATTCTTGGTTCCTTTCCATTCCATATGCATTTTAGGATTGTCATTCATTTCTGATAGGAAAAAACCATTGGAATGTTGATATTGATTGCACTGACTCTGAAATAAATTGGCAAGTATTGCCATCTTAACAAAATTAAGTCTGTCAACCCATGAATACAAAATTTCTTTACATTTATTAGGTCTTCTTTAATGTCTTTTTTTTTTTTTTTTTTGGTCTTTTTGAGACAGGGTCTCACTATGCATGCAGTTCAGGCTGGCCTTGAGCTCACTTTGTAGCCCAGCTAGTCTTGAACTTGCAAGGATCCTCCTGCCCCAGCATCCCAAGTGCTGGGATTACAGGCATGCACCAGCATGCCCGGCTTTAGTGTCTTTCAACAGTGTTTTGAAGTGTTAAGTTTTACAGTCCTTTTATAAAATGTATTCCTAGGTATTTTATTCTTTAGTTTTGTCTTGTTTTGTTTTTGTGATGCTAGGGATTGAGCCCAGGACTTATGCATGCTAGGTAAATGCTCTAACGCTCAGTCGCATCCCTAGATGTATTTTAATCTATTGGTATTAGTGTAAATAAAACTATTTCTTAATTTCATTATCAGATTGTCCACGGTAAGTGTATGGAAATGCAAATGATTTCACATTGATCTTGTTGAACTCAGGTCTTGCTGAACTCCTTTATAAGCTACACTTCTTATGGCTTCCTTAGCATTTTCTGTAGTATATAAGATCATGCTGTCCTCAATTAAAAATAGTTTTACTTCTTCTTTTCCAGTTTGAATGACTTTTATGTCTCTATCTTGCCTAATTCCCCAAGCCAGAGCATCCCGTTCAGTGTGGAAGAGGAGCAGAGTACACTTGCGATCTTAGTAGGAAAGCACCCAACCTTTCATCATTACGTGTGATGTTAGCTGTCAGCTTTTTAAAATAGATACCTTTATCAAATTGAGAAAGTTTCCTAATTTACTGAATATTTCTCAATGTGAAGGGGTTTTAGATTTTATAAAAAACCTTTTATTTGTTGTTTTGGGTACTCAGGATTGACCCAGGGCTTTTTTTACTGAGCTACATCCCATCCCTCTTTTTAAATATTTATTTTAAGACAGGGTCTCTTTAAGTCACTAAATTACCAGAGGGGGCTTAAACTTGTGATCCTTCTGCCTCAGCCTCCCAGAGTGCTGGGATTACAGTGTGTACCACCACATCTGGCTCAAATACGTTTTCTGCCTCTCTGAGATGATCATATGGTTTTTGTGTTTTTACTCTATTGAAATGATATAATATAATAATTAATATTGGGGTGTTAAAAACTTACAGTCCTAGAATATACTCCACTTAGTATATGAATTCTTTTTATATATTGTTGGCCTCTATTTGCTAATACAACAGAATACTGATCTGTAGTTTTTCATTTTTTGGTTCTTTGAGTCTCTATGCAGTTCAAACTGGCCTTGAACTCATTATGTAGCTCAGCTAGGCTTGAACTCTTGATGAACCTCCTGCCTCAGCCTCCTGCATGTCTGGATTACATGTGTGGGCCACCATGTCCAGTTTAGTCCATAGTTTTCTTATGATTTCTTTTTCTGGTTTCAGTTTCATGATAAAACTGGCCTCATAGGATGTGTTGCAAAATGTTCCTCTGTTCTACTTTTGGGAAGAGTTTATAAAGAATTGGTGTTAATTCTTACTTAAGTATTTTGGAGAATTCACCAGAGAAGCCTGGACTTTTCTTTGGAAGCAATTTATTTGTTAGTTATTAGTATGTATTAGTATTAGTATGTATTACTAATTCAGTCTTTTTAGTTGTTATATATCTATTCAAATTATCTGTTTCCTGAATCAGCTTTTATGCGTGTCTCCCCACATCCTCTATGCCCCTGAAAGCCAGGATTGAACCCAAGGCTAGGCAAGTAACCCAACTACTAGGCAAGCATTCTACCACTGAGGTCTTTAGTTTGCTTTTGAGAGAGTTTCACTAAATTGCCTACATTGCCTTCAATTTATGATCCCCCTGCCTCAGCCTCCAGTGTGGCTGGGATTATTTTTTTTACTGCATTATTTTTCTTTTTATTTTATGAAAAAAAAAAACAAATTTTCAAAACCAGCTAACAAGATAATAATGATAGTTATTATACTGTGTAGTTATCTTCAAAATCATTACTCAGCGTAAAGACATAAACCAAAAAGATTCTTGCAAAAGAGAAACAAACAGGTAATAATACAAAACTTTCTTTTCAATGAGCTAAGATAAACTACTAGTATAAGTGAAATGAATTAGCATATATATTGGAGTATTTTTAAAACAATGGAATGTCATTTGGGAAAGTATTTGAAATGTCTATACTTCCTATTTATCTTCTATTTTGCTTTTTATTTCTATCTATTATCTATCTAGTTTCTCATATAAGAGAAACCGTGTGATATTTGAGCTTGTGTGTTTGACTTACTTAACAGTATGTTTTCAAGCTGCATCCATTTACCTATGAATACCTTAAGTTTATCTTTCTTTATGGCAGCATAATACTCCATTGTGTATAAATACTATCTTTTCCTTATCTATTCATGTGGATGGACCTGTACACTGTCTCCAAGATCTAGCTATTAGAAACTTTGCTGCTATACACATGGGTGTGCAGGTATCCCTGTAATATGAGTTAACTCTTTTGGAAAAATACCTAGGAGGAGGATAGCTGGGTCAAATGAAATTCCTACCTTTAATTTTCTGAGGAATCTCCACACTGATTTCCACAGTGGCTGCACTAGTTTACATTTCCACCGACAATGTAGTAGAATTTCTTTTTCCTGAAATTTTCCCCAGCATTTAAGTTTTTTTTTTTTTTTTGGTCTTTTTACGACATAGTTCAGGCTGGCCTTGAGCTCACTTTGTAGCCTAAGCAGGCCTCGAACTCACAGTCATCTTGCCGCAGCCTCCTGAGTGTGTGCTGGGATTACAGGCATGAGTCACCATACCCGGCCAGATTTTTCATGATAGCCATTCTTTCTGGGGAAAAATGGTATCACAGTACAGTTTTTTTGTTGTTGTTGTTTTTGAGACAGGCTCTTACTATGTAATTGAGGCTGTCCTGGACTCACAGAGATCCTCCTGCCTCAACCTCCTAGGGCTGAGATTACAGGGGTGTGCCACCACACCCAGCTCTCAGTATAGTTTCAATTTGAATTTCTCTGATGGCCAGTGATGAACATTCTGCTGAGAAGTATCTATTTATTTAGGTTGTCTATTTTTTGATTGGGTCTTTTATTTGGGGGGGTGCCTAAATTTTTTGAATTCTTTTTCCTTTTGTCTTTTTGGGACAGAGTTTCAGGATGTAGTTCAGGCTGGCCTTAAATTCACTTTGATTCGGAAGACAAATGTGTGTGTGTGTGTGTGTGTGTGTGTGTGTGTGTGTGTGGTGGTACTGTAGATTAAATCCAGGTCCTTTGTACTGAGCCACAGCTATAGCCCTTTTCCTTTTTTGAGACAGGGTTTTGCTATGCAGTTCTGGCTGGCCTTGAACTTACTTTATAGCCTAGGCTGACCTCGAATTCAAAGCAATCATCCTGCCTCAGCCTCCTGAGTGCTGGGATCACAGCCATGCACCACCATGCCCAGCTTTATGAGTTCTTTATATATTCTTGATGTAACTCCTTTGTCCATGGAATAGCTAGCAAAATTTTTTTCTCTTTCTGTAGACTGTCTCTTCACTCTGCAGCTGAGATTATAGGCATAAGCTACAATACTCAGCTTGATACGTGTTTTTCTGGGAAATTTTTCATTTCATCTAAATTATCTGATTAGTATGTGACTGCTTATGGTATTCCTTTACAACCACTTTTCTTTCTTTCTTTTTTTTTTTTTTTGAGACAGGGTCTTGCTATGTAGTTCAGGCTAGCCTTGAATTCATGGCAGTCATCCTGCCTCAGCCTCCCAAGTGTGGAGATTACAGTTGAACACCATTATGCCAAGCTGCAAACCCTTTTTATTTCTGTAGGGATGACAGTGCTGTTTCCTATTTTATTTTTTTAAATTCTAGTAATATGAGTTCCCTTTGTTTTTCATCTTTTTTTTTTTTTTTTTTTTAAGAATCAAGGCTTGGTTTCATTGAATCTACATTGAGCTTGTGTTTTCTATTTAACTAATGTCTGCTCTAACCGTTTTTCTTTCCTTTTGCTTGCTTTAAGTTTACTTTGGCCTTCCTTTTCTAGTGTTTTAAGGTGAAAGTTTCAGTTATTGATTTGGTATTTTTCTTCTTTTTAAATACAGCTTGTATTAAAATTTCCTGTAAGTACTACTTTAGCTGTATCCCATAAATTTTGTTTGTTTGTGTTGAGACAGGGTCCACTATGTAGTTCAGGTTGGCCTTAAATTCATTATGAAGTTTAGGCTGGCCTTGAACTTGCAGCAACCCTCCTGCTTCAGCCTCCTGAGCGCTGGGATTACAGGTGTGTGCCACCACCTTCTGTGCATCCATAACCTTTGAAATGCTACTATATTTTCATCTTCATTTATCTGAATTTTCTAGTTTTTCTTTTATTTCTTCTATGTCTCACTGGTTTTAAGAGTGTTTTCAAATTTTCCATATGCTTATAAAATTTTCCATTTTTTTCTGTTAATGACTTAATTCCATTCCATTGCGGTTAAAAAAACACTCTGCATAATTTCTATCCTTTTTCCTTTGTGAGGGTTTGTTTTATGCTTTAGCATGCTGTCCATGCTGGACAAGGTTCCATGTACTTAAGAAGAATGCATATTTTGCTATTTTGGGACAGTATTCTATAGACAACTGCTAGGTGTAGTTGATTTACAATTCTGTTCAAATATATTATTTCCTTCTTGATCTTTTCCTTGGCTGTTCTTCCCACTATTGAGAATAACATATTGACATCTCCAAATGTTATTTCTCACTTCATTTTTGTTAGTTTATGCCTCATTTTTAAATTTTTGGTTCTGCTGTTAGAAAGACACATTTGTCTTCCCTGATAGATTGACTCTTTTATCACTACAAAACAGCCTTATCTCTAATTGAAATTTTGCTTTAGGTCTATTTTGTCTGGTATTAATCTAGTTACCTTACCTTTCTTATGGTCTGTTTGCACACTATATCTCTTCCCATCCTTCACTTTCAATCTATTTGTGTCTCTGTATCTGAAATCTTCTGTAAACATCAAATTGCTGGATCTTACTTTTATGTCAAGTCTCCGTTTCTTGATTGGATTTTAATCCATTCATACTTAATTTTATTATTGAATTCTTAGGCCTTTTGATAAGATTGATTCAGATTATTTTCTTCTTAGTGTAGAAAATATCTCTTATCTTACAAAAAGTAGATGTATAAGAACAAAGTCAATGTTGACTAGTGCCAATGATCACTTAAAAAGTTGCTAACATTAGCCAAGGCAGTAAGGGAAATACCAATTAAGCAAGTTATATTTAGAGTTATTTGAGGCCTTAAAGGATACTGTAAAAAACTCTTAACATTTCCAAGCTTCTTGTCTCTTCATTTCATAGTTAGAAAAACTTAGGTTCTTAGGATGAGGGGAATTTTACATTATGTATGTCATCTCAAGCTAGTACAACCTAATAAAGCAAAATGTTAGTGTGGGACAGAGAAAAGCAAGAGCTTCCTGTCTTGTCCCCAGCACCTCCAGGTACACATGGCATGGCGTCAGGACTTAATAAAATACACGTACTGAATTTTAAAACAGATTTGCTAAGACATTGGAAATTTTTTTTTTTGATGCTGAGGATTAAACTCACAGCCTCACACGTTAAGTGTGTGTTCTACTACGGAGTTATCCAAGCCCATTATTTTAATATGTAAGACTCTTTCCATTGAAAAAATGTTTTATCAAAGCTGTTCTTATTTGTATATTTAAGAAAATAAATAACTCCAAGAGATTCGTGTGACCTCTAAAAAATGTGCTGAGTCGAAGTCTGCTGTGACTTCACTCTGTGCTGTGTTTATGTGCACCCCAAACTCTTAAACTGAAACCTAATGAACAGTGTGTGGGTATTAGAAGGTTGGGCCTCTGAGAAGAGATTGATGCCCTTTCAAAGGAGGCACCCAAGGGCTACCTTGCCACTTGTACCATGTGAGGACCCAAAATATGCCTGTCTTTGAGGAAGCAGGCACTTGGCAGGCATCAAATATATGGATATCTGGATCTTGGACTTCCTGGTGTCCTGAACTGTGAGAAACACATTTTTGTTGTCTATGAGCTACTCAGCTGATGATATTTTATGACATCTCTAATGGACTTAGACATTCTTTGGTTTGAGAGACAGCCTAGGAGAGTTGGTGTGATGACAGGCATGGCTCAAGCACCTAGAGACACCAGGGCAAAGATGTTCAGAGCTGCACTGGAAACCACACAAACACCCATCAACAGCAAATGAGTTGACTTGTCATTATAAATAATGAGGAAGATTCATAAACTCTGACATGGGAAAATGCCCATGCTATTCTATCTTGGTACATTTAGAAAAAGGAAGTTGCAGACAGTATAAAAATATAATTCAGTTTTTATATTTTAAACACAATCTATGTTAATGTGCAGAAAAAGTTGGATAAATATGTACTAAATTATTGATAGGAAAGCTAGGACTTTTAGGGGGTAGGTCATCTATCTACATTACGTATTTATGAGACATTTGATATTTGAGTAACTGTCACATATATAACACCGACTATGTTTCCTTTATGAGGGATGTCCTAGAGCTTATGATGGCAATTACTTTAATGATTGGTGTACTTCTTTAATGTTTGACTTCCTTCTAGACTGCAAACCCGTAAAGTATGGCCTGTTCATCTTATCCAGAACTGAATTTCACTACCTAACAAAGTGCCTGGAACATAATGGATGGATGCATGCATTAATAAATGATATAATTTATAAAAGGTATTTATTGTCTGATAAATACTTTGTGAAGCATATTTTACAATGGGTAGTTTACCCAATTGATGTGGAATTGGTTAAGAGCATAGATTCTTCTATAGTTTGCCTTCCTGAGATTGGAATTCTTCCATTATGTAGAGAAGCTGGGTGTGGTGGTGCGCACCTGT